>PVKP010018139.1:0-44781 GCA_004027715.1 Plecturocebus donacophilus
TCTTCATCCATTTTGTCACAAACACTTTCTTCCTTTATATCTCAGGAATTTTTTTTCCCACTGCTTCTTTGGAAGTATATCTAGAAGCTCTCAAATAGAAGCAGTGTCAATATTCCCATGGTCGACTATATTTTTTTCTGAAATTCCACTATGTTGATTCAAATTTCACTTCCAGTATTATCACTTTTCATTTATTTGCTTTTATCTTTCCTGGCCAATCCTCTGTTTTTATTATCTCTTTTTTTTAAAATGTCACATGGGTTTATCACTGGGTGGTAAAGAGTCAATACAAGTACATGCCTTGCATCTGTGCATGAACTGAATAATATATATTTAGTGACAATCTCCCACAGACTTTGAAAAGGTGAAATGATTTGTCACTGATCATAGGGCAGAACTTCTATTGACACAATGATTTGTAGCAGCAAAATTTGTATTTCATGCAATGACTTACAGTTAATATACCATAGTAACTGAAATTTGAACTCTGCTGTTGAGGGACTGGTATTATTTAACTAATCTGTAGTAATGAAATTTTGTGCAAAGCAAAAACTAGCTACATAAGAATAAGGGATTATATGGTAAATTCAATTTCAACGAACAGTTTTATATAAAAAAATTGTTTATGGTAAAACTATTTCAGTTTCTTGGGAAGTGGCCACATATGGAATTACTCATACATATTTTCAACAATTAAATAAACTATTAAGTAATTGTAATAAACTTTCTAGGAAGGGAACAGAAAGAAAACCAATCCCTGCCTTCACAGTGCTTACACTGTTGTGAAGGAAACAGACAATAAATAAGATAAATAGGTTATGAAATGTAGATAATTATAACAGCAAAGGAGAAAATAAAGTAGGGAAGAATTACATAGTATCAGGAGGTGAATAAAATTTTATGTAGGGTATCGGGAATGATTTCACTGAGAATTTATTTTATTTTATTTTTTATTATACTTTAAATTCTGGGATACATGCACAGAACGTGCAGGTTTGTTACATAGGTAAACACATGCCATGGTGGTTTACTGCACCCATCAACCCATCATCTACAGTAGGTATTTCTCTTAATGCTATTCCTCCCCTAGCCCTCTACCCTCCAACAGGCCCTGGTGTGTGATGTTCCCCTCCCTGTGTCCATGGGTTCTCATTTTTCAACTCCCACTTATGAGTACTATTTTTATAGTAAAGATTGAAGGAAAATGAGGATTGAGACTTATGTACAGCTTATGGAAGGGCATTCCCTGAAGAGTAAACAGCAAAGTTAAAGGCTTTAAGTTGAGCATAGTCCTGAGTATTTGAGGAATAGTGAGGAAGTTTATAAAAATAGAGCAGAATCAATGAGTGAATAGGTGGTAACAAAGGAGGGAAGAGTAATCAGGGAGAGCCAGAATACACAGACCCTCAAATATCATACTTGCAGCTCTGGTTTTGGTGTAACTGAAATGACAATCAATGGCAAGGCTGGAGCACAAGAGTAGCATAATATAAGAATAGCAGCACTTGGCTTCTTTCTTAAGGAGAGACAGAAAGCGATCCGGGCAGAAGCAGAGAGGTAGTTAAGATTCCATTGGAATAATTCAGGAAAGAATTATGAGGCTTTGGACCAGTGTGGTGGTCTTTGAATGATGGTAAATACTTTAGTTGAATTCTGTATATACTTTGAAATCAGAATTTTTTTTAGTATCACAAAAGTACTTGAATGACCCTCTTATAGTGGTTTGAAAATAAATTTGAGATAATTATTGCCTGGAAGGAGGTAGAACCCAAAGACTAACCTTTTCTAAAGAAATATGTCATACTGCGATAACTTTTTTGTAGCATAGAATAAAATGCTAAGTTGTGAGGCTGAGAGATTTTCCTTTCAAAAGATTTACTGATCAGCAACTTGAAGACTCAAGGGCCTAATGCATAAACAGAAGTTCCTGCCTTCAAGAGTTCTCTCACAGGTGTGTGTGTGTGTTTGTGTGTGTGTGTGTGTGTGTGTGTAAATGTGTATCTCCATCTCTCAGCTAATTCCACTATCCAGAGAAAAAGCTTTTCAACATTTCAGTATTTACATTTTCAACATGAAGCAAAAAATGTAACTGCAATCCAATTGCCAACTGTAGTCCAATTGCTTTACACATAGATTTGCAAACAAATCCTTGAGTTATTTGTAAGGATTACATGTTCAATAGCAAATGTTCTCAATTACATGTGATGGATATGTTTAGTTAAATTCATTTATTAGCTATTGTACTTGTGAGTAACTTTTACTTTCCCTTCCTGATACTCCCTCCCTTAAATGTACTTTAAAGCTAACATTTCATGATGTCCCATTAAATCAATTATCTCTTCTAAAGTAAATAAATGAATGCTGATTTTTGTCAATCTAAGGTGATTCATCATTTATAATTTGTCATGCCAGATTGCATCAGACATTTCATACTGGCTTGGTGGAAAAGCACAACAAAATCCAAATGATTCAACACCAAACAATTTATCAAAACATGACACATTTTAAATGATAAAGTTCTAGGATAGACAGAGTAAAAGGCATTGTGCTGTTCAAGAAACTCATGAAACAAATGAAAATAAAAACTTTTTTTTTGCTATTCTATGTTCACAAGCATATTGCCAGACATTCTGCTTATTTGGTAAGAAATTCAATATTGAAGTTTAACGTCCTTGATCGATTATATATATTATACATAGTATGTGTGTGTATACATGCACATATTATATATGTATGTATATGTATCAAATGTATATTTGTGTATATATGTATAGATATGTATATAATTTCTTGCAGATTCAAAGTTGGCTAGATTAGTTTAAGACTAATGTGAGAAGTATAGCACATTGCAATGTTTATCCATCAAGTTTACCTTGATTTTCCAAAGATTCATTTCAACCACTTACCACCTGCTAATTATGAGAGAGAAAACTTCAAAGTTCTTCTGGGTAAAATTTCAAAGTGCTTCCAAGACCAGCACATCATCAAGAAAAGTGATTGCAATGTCAAATGAAGCATTACTTCGACTGGTTTTCACTGCATCATGCTTTTTCCTTGGCAGTCTTCCAGCAGACACACACACACACACACACACACACACACACACACACACACACACACACACACACACACCATTTTTTTAATCCATGTGTCTGTTGATAGACACTTAGGTTGCTTCCATATCTTGACTATTGTGAATAATGCTGAAATGAATTTGGAAGTGCAGATGTATTTTCCACATACTGGACATATTCCATTCCAGTAGTGAGATTGCTGGGTTATATGGTAGTTCTTTTTATTTTTTTAGGAACCTCCATACTGTTTTCCAAAATGTCTGTACTAATTTACATTTACACCAACAGTGTACAGGGTTCCCTTTTCTCCACATTGTCACCAATACTTTTGTCTTTTGATAATAGCCATTCTGACATTCTCACTGTAGTTTTAATTTGCATTTCCCTGATGATTAAAGATGTTGAAGACTTTTTAATGTATCTGCTGACCATTTGTATCCTCTTTTAAAAAATGTCTGTTCAGATTGTTTGCCCATTTTTAATCAAGTTATTTGCTTTCTTACTATTGAGTTGTATCCAATATATGTTTGTTTCTAGCCTCTTATCAAATGTATGGTTTATAAATATATTCTCCCAGTCTGTGGGTTGTCTCTTCACTGTTGTTTCCTTTACTCTGCAGAAGCTTCTTAGCCTGATGCAATCCCATTTGTCTATATTTGCTTTTGTTGCTGTGCTTTTAGAGTCCTATCCAAGAAATCATTGCCTCTTCAGCTGAGCTAAGCCCAGAAAAAATTTAAAAAGAAAGAAAGAAAGAAATACTGCCCAGACCAATGTCATGGAAACTTTCCCCCTGTTTTCTTCTAGTAGCTTTACAGTTTCATGTCTTACACTGAAGTCTTTTTTCCATTTTGAGTTGATTTTTGTATATGATGTGAGATAAAGGTCCAATTTCATTCTTCTGCATGCAGCTATTCAGTTTTCTCAACATCAGTTATTAAAGAGATTGTCTTTTTCTTATCATGTGTTCTTGGCACATTTGTTGAAAATCAATTGACAGTAAATATGTCAATTATCTGTGCTTTCTATCCTGTTCCATTGATCAGTGTGTTTATTTTTATGCCAGTACAATGCTGTGTTGACTACAATAGTTTATAATATATTTTGAAATTAGGGAGTGTGATGCTTGCAACTTTGTTCATTTTGCTTGAGATTGCTTTGGCTATTCTCAGTTTTTTCTAAGTCAATACAAATTTTAGGATTGTGTTTTGTGTTTCTGTGGAAAATGGCATTAGATTTTTGAAAGAAATTGCATTGACTCTGCAGATTCTATAAAATCTTACTAACATGTGTTTAGGTGTTTTTTTGTATGTGTTCCTCCCCCCACCTTTGGTATTCTGTAAGAACTGCTAGTCTGAGATTTTTGATTTTTATTTTTGGAAAATTTTACCATTTATTCAAATATTTTCTTTCCTCTATTTTTAATCTTTCTTTCTGGAATTTTTATTAAATGGGTTTGATATTTCTCTCCATTTTACTTAATTTTTCATTCTTTTTTTCATCTTTTTAAACTTTTTTCTGGGAAAGTTTACTTTTTATTTCATTACTTTTTATTTTTGTTCTGTTTTGTGTTTGTATGTATGTGTATAGATATGTGAAATCAAAAAAGCTGAAGAAGTTTTATTTTGTCTCTCCTAGGAGAGTTTTAAAATACAATGTTCTTGCTCAGTAATTTGGTTTTTTGCATCCACTCTGTCTTTTCATCTCAATTTATAATATTTTCATTTCAAATTTTATATTCTTTATATCAAAACTGTTTATTTTTTTTTAATATAACTTTCAGTTTCCTCTTCATGTCACCAAAATCGCCCCTAAAATTTCTTGGAGGATATTTGTTATGTTTCTTTTAAATTTTTAAAAGACAATTAATACTAGGAAGCAAAGGATAAGTATAAATGAGAGTTACAAATATTACCATTAATTAATCAAGTCAAGGAGACATTAAGGAGATGATAAGTTTGAAAGAATTATACCAGTTGTGGACTTAGAATGGTCTGAGGAAGAAAGAATATTCCAGGTAAGGAAAGTACTGTAAAAAAGGTCTTTGGAGGTAGTAGGGAGTATTTTATAAAAATTCAAATAAGACTGTTTTAAGCAACATCAGCTACTGTAAGGATAGTATTTAGAAAGTTAGACTGTGTAGAAATGGTCCAGAACAGTCAACTATAGGGAATGTGCCAATAAAGGATGATTGAGAGAGTTTGTGAGTGTACAGCTGGGCCAGATTAAAATAAGATTTCACAAGTTAGTGGTCAACCAAAGTAAGTAATCTTAATAATATTTTCTAACAATACCAAAGAGTAAATGGGCTTGTCTGGGAAATATAGTCAGCAGAGAAGTTGAACACAAAAAGAACACTGAAATAAGAGGTGCTGTCCAGAAAATGTGACAGCTATTCTGTTTTTAATCATGGGAAAAAATGAGAACACAGGAGGAGACAGATAGTGGGGAAGATGAGAACAAATTTGGAAAGGAGTGAGTAAATAGGATGGATCAATCTATGTTGTGAGGTATAGATGACAAGGCGCTGGACACAGTAGGAGGTTAGTAAGTATGAGATGCAGCACAGAACACACTGGTAGGGCCGGCGTTGGCAAAGAGATGAGACTGACGGGCATCTGATATCACTGTCCCAGTTGAAAATTTGGTGTGGCTGAGCCTCCAGACACCACCTTATCCTCATCATCCCTGACAGAGGAGAGGAGAATGTTTCTCACTCTGGGGACTCTGGGTCTTGCCTGTAGTAAAGTCCTCTGAGAATGCAAACTCAATGGGCCTTTCAAAATACAGGAGGAGAAATGTTAGAGTCTAAAATTGCTCAAGAACTGATTAAAGCTTTGTGTTTCCACGGTTATAGATAACATCCTTGTCCTCAGTGCATCTTTCATAAATACACGACTATGTCAAAAGATGGGTAGGGTAAAAATATGTAGTTGAGTCACTTCAAGATGTTACTATTTACTGGAGAGAGAAAAGCCAGTAAAAACACACATTTTTATGTTTCCTGCGTCATCTTCCTATGTGAAGGACACAGCATTATTGCCTGTTTCTTCCTGAAGAGCTCGACCTGAATTGACTTCTCACCAAAGTCCTAAGGTTCTTTGTACTGATTGCATTGTCTGGCAATTAGTCCTGCTCTGCCTTCTGTTGTTGTCTTAGACCTTGTTAGTTTTTGTGTCCTCCTACAGCACGTGTATATACCAGCAGATTTCTGTCAAAATGAGGGGGTGGATGGGCTACTGACCTTATGTTGCCTACTCTGGATACCAGAATCTGAATAACCATAAGTATGTGAATATATGTGGCAGCAATTTTTTTAGAAATACATCATTTTCATTAGTTGATGGTAATCTTATCCATCATGGGTAAAGAAACAAGATTCTGTGCTGTGCAATATTGCTCTTGGTTCATTGTCTTGTCCACTGAAGCTTCCTATTCTGATTCTGAGGCCCTTATTAGGAGGTCTTAGGCTTTGTTTTATCTTTTGCTTTCTAAATATAGAGTTATATATTTTAATATCCCTATCTTAATACTGCCACCTGGACCACTGAAGGGCTATTGGATATGCTACAGTTCATTTCTCTTATCTGACTGCACTATTTCTATAAACTTTTCTGTAAATATCAGATCTTTAATGGCTTTCAACAATAATTGAAAGCCATTAAAGGTCTGTAGTGGGCAATTGTGGTTTGTTGTTTTGTAACATACTGATAATATATATCCTTTTTATGGTTAAAAAAAAAATTACCTTCTGAAAATCACCCCTTCCCCAACTTAGACCATAGTATTTGACTAGAAGTGTTCCTGCTTCCAGCGCCAGGAATCTTTCATGATTAGTGTAAGCCATAGTGATTAGCTGAGGGTTAAAGACATGGCCCAATTCTGGCCAGTGAGAATTAATCTCAGGATGGTTTTGCCACCTTTGGGATAGAAAAGCTTTCACCTTCCTGATGGACTCTGGGTAAGTGCTGATGCAGCCATCTTATGAATACTGCCAACTGGTGACAACAGTAAGGCTTCTGCTGACAAAGTGAGGCACAGGAGGGACAAAAAGCAAGCTCGTCCTAGATGAAGGTTTACTCTGAGAGCACTGAAATTCCCAAGAGATCTCAAAAAGCCGCTGAATATATTGCTAAAAGCATTAAATATTTTCCTTACCAAATGGCTTAGGAAAACGCTATTTAATTATTTTATGTTCAATATCAGGTTAGTTGCATTTATGTCTTATCTTAACAACTAATCTTTAAGGGAAAAGAGTATAAGTATATTCATATATACCTATGAAAGAGAGAGATACAAAAAAGCACAGTGCCTTGTACACCATAGTGGTACAACATTTGTTTATTTGAATGGACACGTATCCTAATTCTTTCCACAGGGGTCACTTAATCTATCCTTATTCTGTATTTATAAAGAATGTGAGTCATATAGCTTAGTGGAAATACAGCAGCTCTAGAATTCATGCAATACTTACTAAAGCTTTGTTAAAAAATGCTGTGTAGGAAAACAAAATTGTACATATACATAAACTGTGATTTGGAATCATTGCTTTTGAGAACTTTTAATAAGTTCTCAACTTGCATAACATTTTAGATCTCGTTATCATGAAATTCTTGAAAATTTGGGTAGAAGGCTCCCATTCCTGAAACATTTGTAGTAGTGAGAGTAGGAAGATGGAATAGGGGATTGACAAAAGGTCTGGGTTAGAGTATGAACACTGTTGTCCAACATGGTGTGTAGGAAGAACTGAAGAATGAAGAAGCCCTGATTAATTCACCGGTTAGCCCGAAAGTTTTATCCAGGGATGATAATTATTTGGACATTTATTCCAAGAAGGCAGAACTTGCTCATCTGGGTGGAGGGATGTTCACAATGGCCTAGAATACTTTCCCTGTGCCCCTCCCATTCCCTATTTAGTTAGTCATTCACAGAGTAGTGGATATAACACCGGCTATGGTCAGATCCTGGGTTCATGTTCCCATCTCTGCTGCTTGTTTGCTGAACTGGCTAGGGCAAGTCACTTCATCTATTTGAATCTTACATTTTTTATTTATAGAACAAGGTTATAATATAAAGGCTCAATAAGATGGTGGTGGTTAAATGCTTAAAATCTAAAACTCAGAAAAGTAAAGCATACTATACTACTTTATTTGCCTTTAATTAAATTTAAAAATTAATGAAAGTAAATCTAACCATTGAGTGCCCATTGTACCAGGTTGGTAGGAAGTTTTTAAACATGGAATTCCTCATTGCTTTTACTACCAATATCTATTTATTCATATCTTGCTGGTGTGAAAATTTATACCTTGTATCAGTTTAATTTAAATGTCTTCTCAATTTGAACTAGATTTTCCTGGGAGCATCAATATTTTTTTAAAAAGACAGATTAGACACATAATTGAATAAAGACAAAAGAGGCAAATTATAAACTTCTTTGGACTAAAAGAATTGAAAGTTGGGCTACATTTTTGTAGATTTTTAAGAATGCTTTAGAATTTCCTATATATAATATAATGCCATCTGTGGATAGTTTTATTTCTTCCTTTCCAATCTGGATGGCTTTTATTTATTTTTCTTGCCTAATTGCCCTGGCTAGACCTCTAAGCACAATGTTGAATAGAAGTGGTAAGAATGAAAAACTTTTCTTGTTTCTGATCTTGGAGGAAAACTTTCAGTCTTTTACCATAAAGTGTGATATTTGCTGTGGGTTTTTCAAAATTGTCTTTTATCAAGTTGGATACATGCCCCTATATTTATGTAACATCTCCTGAGATGTTCATGTGGTTTTTTCCCTTTATTTAATTAATATGTATTACACTGGTTAATTTTCATGTGTTGTACAAACCTTGCATTCCTGGAATAAATCCCACTTGGTGTGTTATATAGTCCTTGTCTGCTGCTGGATTCAGTTTTCCAGTATCTTGTTGAAGATGTTTGCATCTGTATTCATAGGGAATATTGGTCTGTAGTTTCCTTTTTTGTAATATCTTTGTCTGGTTTTGATGCCAGAATAATGCTGGCCTCATAAATTTCATTAAGAAACATTCCCTTCTTGTGTTTGGTTTCTGGAAGAATTTGCAAATGTGTTTTCTTCTTTAAGTATTTAGTAGTATTCACTCATTATGCCATCTGGGTCTGAACTTTTTTTTGTGGAACTTTTTTGATTACTAATTCAGTTTATTCATAATCATATACCTATTCAGATTTTTCACTTCTTCTTGAGCTAGTTTCAGTAGTTTGTGTCTTTCTAGGAATTTGTTAATTCCATCCAAGTTATCTGATTTGCTGTATACTATATACAGTTGTTTATAGTATTCTCTCATTATGCTTTATTTATTTATTTATCTCTGCAAATTCAGAGTAATGGCCATTTTACTGCATAGGCATAGAGAACTAAATGCAGTAATATTTTCTTTAGTTTCTCAGCATTAGGCAAGGGTCTGCTCAGACATTCAAAGCACATGGTTGTTGATTTTATACTCGATCTCTGAAAATGGGGTACAATTCTTCCTCAATTTTTTTATAGTTTTTCACAGTTTTCATTATTAATCTGTGTTTTCACTCTCTCATCCTGCATTAGTTAAGGTTGAGTTCGCTGCAACAGAACACATAGACTCCAGCCCAGTGTGTTCAAGCAAAACAGGCTTTAAAAAAAAATAAATTCCAGCTAGTTAATATCCAACATTGGGGAATTAAGAGCCAATCCCCACAGCTGGCTCCAGGACCAGATCACTTCTGCCATGATACACATCAGAAGAATGGATATCCCATGTTCTGCTGTTCAGCACTGGAGAATGAGGAAGCTAGTCCTGGGACCGCAGCTACAGCGGTTGTGGAAAAGCCAAATGCTTTCCATGACTGTCTTTTTTTTGGACATGAGTCTCACTCTGTCACCCAGGCTGGAGTGCAGTGGGGCGCGTTCTCAGCTCACTGCAACCTCCGCCTCCCGGTTCAAGTGATTCGCCTGCCTCCGCCTGCCAATTAGCTGGGATTGCAGGTGCCCGCAATCACTCTCAGCTAATTTTTGTATTTTTAGTAGAGACAGGGTTTCGTCATGTTGGTCAGCCTAGTCTTGAACTTCTGACCTCAAGTGATCCACCCTCCCCAGTCTCCCAAAGTGCTGGGATTACAGGCTTGAGCCACCGCAACCAGCCTCCATGACTGTCTTTACCGGCAAAATCCAAGTTTTTACCCACTCTAGCTTTATTCATTTCAAAACAATACTGCTGGGGCACACTCAGATTTACTAACTTTAAAATTAGAATTTATTTTAGTCCCAATGACTTGAGCCACCTAGAAATGTAAACAGACTTTGAGAGTAATTTTCTTTTTGGATGACATTTGGCTCTGAGACATTAAAATATGTTTCTTATTTCTTTCAGTTTTATGGTTTTAGAGGCTATTATATTCTTCTTCATACAACTCATGTTACATGACTGCTAGTATTTGCATGTTTTGATCTTTGACTTACAAATCACTTCAACCCCTTCTCTACACCATCGCTGCATATTTCTGAGATAAAAAGTGCTTACATTTTCCAAGCATTTTAAAGAATACCTACATTTAAAATGACTGTAACTATGATGATATATTACAAAAATAAATATTTACTTGAAGACAAACAGAAAAGAAATACACTATATGACAAAGAGAAAAACTATGATCTTTACTCAAATCAGTGGGTTAAACAGTCAATTGAGAACCCTGACTAAAGAGTAATTTTCAACAATTGCACATTTTTCTCTTTTGACTTAAATGCATTTGTATTATAGTGCAAAATAAAAAGCTCTTGGATTTGAAAAAAAAAAAAAAAAAAAAAACTCTGTGCCGAGATTCCCAGGGCACAATTGTATAAGTCTTTTTCTTTTCTGTTCATTCTACCTGAATACGTACTCTACATTCATTGCCCATTCTTTTCTGGAATATATTTGTCTCTAGCTTAACCCATCTCATTGTGTCCCAGGTTTATCTTAATAAGATCTCTTTGCAGTTTACATTTTTTATTGCAAATTTTTTATTGGAGTATAACATACAGAGAGAAAAGTATACAAATTATAAGCATAGAACTGAAACAATGAAAGCGGTTTTAGCATTTTTTATACTGATGCCAATGCTGGCTTTATTATATCCGCTACACCCCGTGTTTTCATACATCATATACCATTGAAAACAATGATCAATAGCATATATTTAAATGCCTCAAAACTTGATCATCTTTGAACTTCCAGAGAGGCCAATGACTATATTAGAACCTTTGAAAAACAGAAAATACTTACCAGTTTATTATCTTCAGAGTCACTGGCTGACTGGGGAGGCAATTTTATTCTTAATTTGTGGAGGGGAGGGTGAAAATGTAGTGAGGGTAACAGAGAAGCAGCATCTAAACTCAGACCTGTCTCTAAGGATTGCCCTCTTCCCATGTCCCTGGGTGCTCAGCAGTGGAAGTTGAACATCTTTTTTTTTAATTTTAATTTTTATTCATATATATATGTATATTTTATTGTGCTTTAGGTTCTGGGTTACATGTGCAGAACATGCAGGATTGTTGCATAGGTACATACATGGCAATGTGGTTTGCTGCCTCTATCCCCCCATCACCTATATATGGCATTTCTACCCATGTAATCCCTCCCCAACCTCCCTCCCCCTGCTGTCCCTCCCCTATTCCCCCCAACAAAACCCTGTGTGTGATGCTGCCCTCCCTGTGTCCATGTGTGGACACTCCACCTATGAGTGAGAACATGCGGTGTTTGATTTTCTGTTCTTGTATCAGCTTGCTGAGAATGCTTTCCAGATTCATCCATGTCCCTACAAAGGACACAAATCCATCATTTTTTATGGCTGCATAGTATTCTATGGTGCATATGTGCCACATTTTCCCTGTCCAGTCTATCATTGATGGGCATTTGGGCTGGTTCCAGGTCTTTGCTATTGTAAACAGGGCTGCAATGAACATACGTGTGCATGTGACTTTATAATAGAATGATTTATAATCCTTTGGGTATATACCCAGTAATGGGATTGCTGGGTCAAATGATATTTCTAGTTCTAGATCCTTGAGAAATTTCCACACTGTCTTCCACAATGTTTGAACTAATTTACACTGCCACCAACAGTGTCAAAGTGTTCCTATTTCTCCGCATCCTCTCCAGCATCTGTTAACTCCAGATTTCTTAATGATTGGCATTCTAACTGGTGTGAGATACTTCAATGTGGTTTTGATTTGCATTTCTCTAATGACCAGTGATGATGGGCATTTTTTTAATATGTTTGTTGGCCTCATATATGTCTTCTTTTGAAAAGTGTCTGTTCATGTCCTTCATCCACTTTTGAATGGGTTTGTTTTTTTCTTGAAAATCTGTTTTAGTTCTTTGTAGATTCTGGACATTAACGTTTTGACAGATGGGTAGATTGCAAAAATTTTTTCCTATTCTGTTGGTTGCCAGTTTACTCTAATGATTGTTTCCTTTTGCTGTGCAGAAGCTCTGGAGTTTAATTAGATCCCATTTGTCTATTTTGGCTTTTGTTGCCAATGCTCTTGGTGTTTTAGTCATGAAGTCCTTGCCTATGCCTATGTTCTGGTTGGTTTTGCCTAGGTTTTCTTCTATGGTTTTTATGTTGGTAGGTCTGTGTTTAGGTCTTTAATCCATCTGGAGTTAATTTTAGTGTAAGGTGTCAGGTAGGGGTCCAGTTTCTGCTTTCTGCACATGGCCAGCCAGTTTTCCCAGCACCATTTATTAAACAGGGACTCCTTTCCCCACTGCTTGTTTTTGTCAGGTTCGTCAAAGATCAGATGGTTGTAGATGCGTGGCGTTGCCTCCAAGGCCTCTGTTCTGTTCCATAACATCTTGCGAATATTAGGCTTGGCTTTGATATAAGAATGACTGAAGTTTGGAATACCCTGTACGCCAGTGGGCCCCAACATTTTTGGCGCCAGGGACTGGTTTCTTGAAAGACAATTTTTCCATTGATAAGCTGATGGTGGTGGGGCGTGGGGGATGGTTTTGGAATGAAACTGTCCACCTCAAATAGTCGGGTATTAGTTGGATTCTTATAAGAAGCAAGCATCCTAGGTCCCTTGCATGCACAGTTCACAATAGAGTTTGCACTCCTATATCTAATGCTGTTGCTGATCTGGCAGGAGATGGAGCTCAGCTCTTACCTCCTGCTGTGCAGCCCAGTTCCTAACAGACCATGGACAGGTACTGGTCCACAGCCCAGGTGACCCCTGCTGTACACTGCCAGCTGCCCTTACTGAACCAACTGCCTCTGAAATGAAAGCGGAGTTTAGTGAACTACAGAAAGAACTTATAGGCTGAAGGCATGTGAGGCCAGTACTGAAGTCTGGCTCTCTACCACTGAGAGAGCCACAATGGAAGCTACGTTTCCCAGATGGAAGCTACATTTCCCAGATGCCTTTAGAGATCTGGCTCCACCGCAGGATCTAGCACTGGCTTGGGATCTAGGAGGCACACTCATATGTTCTAATATAGGTTAGCTGTTGCTTTTTAAATATTTTTAAGAACATAAATGAAACTTACAGAGGAGGAGGCCCCTCTTCTGCTGCTTGTGCTGCCTCTGAAGGCAAGTGGGCCCTGGAAGGCACATGGTTTTCTGTGGCAGCTGTAGCAAAGGCCCTCTTGACTCATGTCTTAATTCCATCAGTAATCTATTTCATTAATGTGTCATCATATAGAGTCAGGATTAGGTTGAAGGCAACAGACTATCTTCTAGCCAGTTCATGTAAAAAGAGGCTAATTAGCAGTTTGGGGGTGACTCATCACATTTTTAAAAGGAGTGGAGAAGCAGTCTCTGGGAGAAGCAAAGTCATGAATTTGCATGAATTACCCTCATGAGTTATAACTGGCCTGATAAGAAACCACTTCCTCTGCTACATTCTGGAAGATGGAGGCATCAAGCAGCTACCACCGCAATTGCTGGTCTTAGGATCCTATATAGGTTATCATGACCCATGCACTACATAAATTGTGATTTGTTAATTCCAAATTATGTTTGTTTGTTTGTTTTTGAGCTGGAGTCTCGGTCTGTCGTCCAGACTGGAGTGCAGTAGCACAATCTCAGCTCACTGCAAACTCTGCCTCCCGGGTTCAACGGATTCTCCTGCCTCAGCCTCTCGAATAGCTGAGACCACAGGTGCGTTCCACCACTCCTGGCTATGTTTTTATTTTCAGTAGAGATGAGGTTTCACTATGTTGGTCAGGGTGGTCTTGAACTCCTGACCTTGTGATCTGCCTGCCTCAGCCTCCTAAAGTGCTGGATTTTTGTATCCCTTCTTTTTCACATTTTAAAACAAAGTAAACTCTTGAAAGTGAAAAATACCAAGCTGCTCTTTAAAGGAACGATGACATTATTATTTTACCAAATGCATTCAGAAAATGGACTGTAAAGGTTTAAATGCCTCAAAACTTGATCATCTTTGAACTTCCAGAGAGGCTAATTAGAAAAAATATATGTGTATATTATATATGTATGTATTATATTAATATACTTAAATATATATATATGTATTATTCCCCTCTCTGTCCCAAATATGACCTTCACCTAATCAGGTGTCCTTTTTCCTAATGTTGATCTGTAGATGGTGCTATTGCTACACAGTGGCAAGTTGGTTGCATGAAAAGCTAGCCTTTAAGAGGATTCAGACAACAGGTTAATCTTAAAGACATCTGAAACTCTGGAACATAGTTGTGTCAGAGCTAAGTGTTTTCAAGTTTGGTTTGTGTTTAGATGTTGGTGAGTTGCCTCTAATGTCTGGAAAGCAAAGATTAAAAGAGACTTGGAGGTTGTAATCCGCAAGGTGGGTTTGGTCCCAAGACAGAAGATATAGAGCTCTAAAGTTTAGTGGGTGTTCCTGACAGCTCAGTTTATGTCTTGTTTTGCTCCTTTCAGGGTTCACCTGGGCTTATGTAAAAACGTGGCACCCTGTTCAAGAGTCTGCCTTATCTGTGGGAAGGTGGGCTAAAAGATTTGCCTGGGAGATGAAGACATGACAGTATGAGCATAAGGAAGGTGTTTTTCATCCCATGCAGACTCAGAGTTTTACTTTCTCTTGCCCAGATACCTTTTCTCACCGTGGTAACAAGACTTTGTTTGTGTCTTTTTCTGACTTCTGTGCAATAAATCATTTTCCTAAAACTATTCTTTTGGAAGACAAATTAAAGTGAATATGAATGTGAGCAGCAATACACAAATAAAGATAAATTCTGAGACTCATTAACTTACTCAGAAAACAGACAATATAACTGAAGAGAAACAATGGCTATTTTCCATTTCTTTCTGTCCATGTCTTTTTGAGATCCTCTAGCAAATTTGAAAAATATGTGGAAGAATAATAACAATGCCTAGAAAACCTCAGCAATTCAGAAATTAATTTGATTCACCTATCTGTGAACACATGCAGCTGCATTAATAGCATTCTCATATCGATAAACAGCCCTGCCAATAGATATGCTTAATAGATTCAACCAGCTACAACTCTGTGGGCCAGTTCTCTTTAGGATAATCTTTCCAGTACTATGAGCTGCTGTGTGATTCAAAGAATGTAGTTTTTATAGCATGAGGACATTTTCAGGACCTAGAGGGTTTTTGTTTTGTGCTTTTAAAAAATAGCCTGAAAGAGTGGTTTCTGGATCTTAAAACAAAGACTTCCTGAGCCTCATTAACAGATATGATGCAGTAGATCTGTGGCAAGACTTGAGATGCTATATTCCTAATTGCTCTATAAAATTCTCCAAGAATGTGATACATTTTGGAAGCCCGGTTTGTAGAAAAGGAATAAGATGCTAAAAAATTTAAAAAATTAAAATAAACAACAACAACAGAAAGAACCTGGAAGTGACCACACTCTCAAGACTTGTGATACAATTTTTTTAACTGCTACATAATATTTTACCTATTTATGGGATACAGGTGAGTATTTCTTACATGCACAAGACACAGAATGATCAAGTCAGGGTATTTGAGGTATTCGTCACTTTGAGTATTTATCATTTCTATATGTGAGGAAATATTTCATGTCCTTTCTTCTAGCTACTTTGAAATATGCAATACATTGTTGCTTACTGTAGTCACACTACTCTGTTATGGAACATGAGAATTTATATCTCATATCTAATATTTGTGCCCATTAACCAACCTCTCTTCATACACCCCTCCCCAGTCTCTGGTATCTACCATTCTACTCTCTAATTCCAAGAGACAATGCATGTTCTCACTCGTATGAGGAAATGTTTTAGTCATTTGCAGCAACATAGTTGAAACTGGAGGTCATTACATTAAAAAACTAAAAAAGTTTCCACATATGAGTGAGAACATGCATTGTCTCTCTGTGTCTGGCTTATTTTACTTAATGACCTCCAGTTTCATCCATGTTGCTGCAATGACATGATTACATTATTTTTATGGCAGAATATTATTCCATTGTGTGCATATATATATATATATATGTACACACACACACACACATATGTATATAAATATATATATATATATATACACACATACCACATTTTCTTTATCCATTTGTCCATTGATGGATGCTTAGGTTGATTCCATATCTTTACTACTGTGAACAGTGCTGCTATAAAAAGTGAGTGCAGATATCCCTTTGGTATACCGATTTCTCTTCCTTTGGCTAAATGCCCAGTACTGGGATTGCCAGATCATATGGTAGTTTTGAGAACTCTCCACACTGTTCTTCATAATGGCTGTACTAACTTACAAACCCATCGACACTGTATAAGAGTTCCCTTTACTCTGTATCCTTGCCAGTATCTGTTATTTTTTGTCTTTTTATACCAGGTAACATACCTCATGGTAGTTTTGATTACTATTTCCCTAATGATTAGCATTTGATGTTGAGCATTTTTTCATATGCCTCATGGCCATTTATATTTTTTCTTTCGAATAATGTCTGTTTATGTGTTTTGCCCCTTTTTAAAGGGATTATTACTTTTTCACTGTTGAGTTGAGTTCCTTGTATATTAAAATCACTGCATTTACAAAATTGGAAATGAATGAAAGGGTAGACCTAGGGTGAGAAGTGGAGATTTGTATTTTAAAACCCTGGAATCTAGATTGCTTTGCTGCCTTCTGAGAAAAGAAAATTACTTTCTCTTTCAAGTTCTTTCTTATATCTTAAGAGTAGAATCTTTCTTACCTTCTGATGAGAGCTGGTAGAGGAACAGTATATACTTTTAGTGAAAAATAGTGATCTTTGAGCTGGCCTGGTTCTTTATGAGCTCTAGACTCTTTGGTTGTTGGACATGCTGCATACTTATCTTACGTTTCTTGGTTTTGTAAATTTTTAACTAGATAAAGTGTCAAGTGAACTGAGAAGGCGATAGAATCTAATGCATGCCAGCGTACAGTTCAAATTGACTTATACAGAGCAATAGTCCCACGTTGTGGACATACTGGTATGCAGTGGGAAATGAAATGGAGACTCACTAAGGTAAGTGTTGTTTCTAACAGCATATTAAAACAACATGAAAAACCCAATGTTTCCTAGTTCAAATAGCTCAGCTTTCTGTTTTTAAGTCAACTTTGTATTTTAAAGAAGGTCAAAGTTATAAAATCTTTTAATTTTTTACTGACTTAAGATACCTACTTCTTTTTCATTAATCAATTACATTTTTATTATTGGATTTTATCTCATCTATCAGCTTTTTATTATACATTTTTGTGTTATTTTAGAGGTTGCCCTAGAAATTACAAAATGCAGCCATATTTTTGTCTACTTTTGCCATGTCTCAAACACTGCAGTGAGCAGATATAACAGATATCTGCAAAATAACAGATCCTGGCAAGGATACAAAGTAAAAAGAACTCTTATACACTGTTGATGGGAATGCCAGTTAGTACAGCCATCATGCTGAGTGTGGAGAGTTCTCAAAAAACTAGAAATAGAAGTACCATATGATCTAGCAATCCCAGTACTGGGTATTTACCCAAAGGAAGAGAAATCAATATACCATAGGGGTATCTGCACCCGCTTGTTCATTGCAGCACTGTTCACAATGGTAAAGCTCCTTGCAGTGCTTTAACTTGTAATAGTTAACCTTCCTATTCTTTTTTGCTGCTATTGTCAGATTGTTTTACTCGTACATAAACTATAAACTTTTCTTGAACTTCTGTGTTATATTTCTGTACTTCTGTTCTTCCATCTGGGACCATTATACTTTGACATGAAGAACATTCTTTAGTAGTTTTTGTACTAAGCTCTATTAGTGACAGTTTTCTCACCTTTGGTTATGTGAAAAGGTAAACTTCTTTCTTATTTATTTTTTTTTTTGAAGGATACTTTCACTCCTTATAGAATTCTAAATTGGCAGGTTTGTTTTGTTTTTCTCTTTTAGCTATTTAATAACGTCTTCTGGCACAGTTCTGGTCAGTAGATTTCTTCCTAATATTTCTCCAGAAGGAATACGCTTTTTTTTTTTCTTTGAAAGATCTTCCCTTATTATTTGTTTTTAGAATAAAGCTGAAGTTTTCTTCATATTTACCTTGCTTGAGGTAAATTTCCTGAATTTGTAGAGTTGCTTTGCACGAGATTTGAAAGCTTTTGACTATTATTTCTTCAACTTTCTTTTCATCTCTCTTTTCTCTCCTTGGGATTCTAGTTACATGCATGTTAGACTTTTTAATCCTGCTCCACATTTCTTATCTGTTTTGTTTTATTCTTTCTATTCTTTTTCTATCTGTACTTCTTGAACATATTCTATTGACTTGAGTCTGTAAATCCTATCTTCTCCTATGTTCAGTGTACTGTTAAACCCATCAAAAGAGTTCTTAATTTCAGATTGTGTATTTTGCACTTCCAGAATGATATTAGTAAAGATTGTCCAGAGGGAGACAGAGAAAAAAATATATATTTGCATATAAATTATATATAACATACATATATAATATAATATAAAATTATGAATATTTATAATGAATAATTGACTCACACAATTATGGAGGATGAGAAATTTCACAATCTACTGTCTGCAAGCTGGAGACCTGGGAAAGCCAGTGATTCTCTCTGGGTTCCAAGACTGGAGAACCAGGGAAGCTGGGCATTAATTCCAGTCCTAAAGATGAGATGGGAAGATGAGATGAGATGTCCCAGCTTAGCAGGGAAGCTGGATGATGCCCAACATCGCAGTAGGGCAGTCTACTTACCTAGTCCATTCATTCAACGCTAATCTCATCTGGAAACATCTTCGCAGACACATCCAGAAATAATGTTTAATCTGAGCTCCCCTGTCAAGTTGAAACATAAATTAACCATTACGAGAATGTTTGAGCCTTTTTAAGTAAATTCTTTACTTATAAATTATCCACTGTAACCGTCCATTTTCTTCTTCGATGCTGTGCGTATTTCCCTCTACTTTCTTTAACTTATTAATCATGGTTATTTTAAAGTCTCACCCACTAACTTCAGAATAATCTGGATCATAACTAAGCCTATATCTCTTGTCTACTTTATTTCATGTCCACTTTGCATCCATCATTTTATTTTGGTTTTTAAAGTGTTTTGCATTCTCTTCCGTTTTCTATGCCATTTAGTTCTTATGGAATCTATGGATCCACCACTTTATTTTGGCTTCTTGTAGTATTTCAGGATATCTTCTGTGTTCTATACCATTTATTTATTATAGATTTGTGTTAGAAAACTATTTTTTGGTAACAATTTTTAATATCAGTTACAGAGAATCCGAAATTCCCTTTCTTTGTAAGTTGCTGAAAATTCACATTTAGAAAATAACATCTCAAGAAATTGCACTTCTGTGTTCTGGCCCCTACATGGACACATGAAATGCTGGTATCCAAGAATTGCTGCTGTTTAACATATTCTGCAAAATTCTGATTGCAGCTTATTACTTAGGAATAGCTTTATTTATCCTTGTCACTTTTTCTTTCTGTGGCATTACTATAATTAGTGGCTAAAAAGTATTTGCTGTATGCTTTCAAAAATTCTGGAAAGAAAATCTTCCAGATTTTTCCCAAAATGAAAAAGATTCTTTCTGTCAAAAATCATAGATCATAGAGAATGCATATTCTTCCTTAATTCATCAGTCCCATTTCCCATGTTCCAAATATTACTTTTTATTATTTAACCATTTCATAGCCACAGGAGCTACACAAATATTATTTATTTATGTATTTATACACTAATACCAGAATGGTTTGTTTAATGATGAACTGAATTTCCTCCTAACAAGCAAATAGGTTATAAGTGTTTTGTACCAGAAAAACATCAATTAAACATCATTTCAGACCCACCTAATTCTAGGACAGAAAGAGATAAATCTAGGATTATCAGGAGGATGCAATCACTTGGCTCATTTTAGACCAGCCTCATACATTTTTAAAAAGACCTATTGTCTTTGTTTCCCATCAGATTTTATGAAAACTTTACTCTCAGGAATGATCCATAAAGGAATATGCCTTCATTATACAGGCATTTTTTTTTCTAACTATGACCTTGCAGTATTCTTTTGAACTTCCAGGAAAGATAGCTCAAGATTTATTTGTACATTATAGCCCTTTGAGGGCACATATAATAACATAAGTTTATTTTACATTATGAGCCTCATAGATTATTAGCAACTAGAAACCAGGTACTGAAAAAAGATGCCTTTTGTGATATTAGTCTTTGTTTTCAAGAAAAGAATTTGTCAAGTCCCAACCTTTAAGTAGTAAATGGAGTATATATATTATCCCCATTTTGGCAATGAGGTAGTGAAAAAGTGATTCACCATGTTTTCCCTGTGCCAAAATCACCACCTAGGCTGAGGTGGTTAAGACGTTCTAAAGGAGTGAAAATCCTAGGTGGTTAGGAGAGTGAACTTTAGAATAAGTACAGACCTTGGATGAAAGAAACTCTCAGGCAATGTTTAAATCCTTATTCAAAGATGTGTAAGAGAGCCTGGATGCAGTGGAAATGGCTATGGCCCCTGGCATGTGTTAGGACCGGCATTTCTGAAAGGATGAAAATATGGGCAAGAATGGCAGTAAGTAGACAGCAAAGTCAAGTTAATTTTCTTATAAGCTTCAGATTTCTCATGTGTAAAATAGTAAAAATATTTTTTACATTAAATTTGAATAAAAATTTAATCAAATAGTAAAATTTCCCTAATTCTTCTCCTTAACTGATGTTTACCTAGAACTTGGTCAAATAAAAATGAACTTACTAAAGTAAAAATGAACTAGGGCCTCTGGTTTTCTCAGTGACTTCATTACATTATCTCTCATTTCTGTCTTGTCCATTTGAACCTAGAGAACCAAAGGTATAGGGGAGGAAGAGGACTCTACAGCCAGCTGTTTTTGCCTTTGGCCATCTCTGGGTTCCACAGATAAGTAGACAGTAGAGAAAATTTGGGTGATTTCAGAGTAGAAGTTGTCCCATGGATTCTTTCAACTTGAGGTGTAACTCAAAATATTTAGCCACTCAATTCGGAGTAGGCATACTTAATGTAGAATAGTAGTAGCTTAGAGTATCACTTTGCATCCCAGGTGTTAGACCCTCAGGCTGGGCAGAGGGTCTTATCTTTATATCTGGCTACTGTTTAATTAGGAGTCTGCCAAAATTAGAGATGCCCCCTCTTTATGGTCTACCTTGACAGTTGATTCTTTTGATTCTCCTCTTATCCCTCCATCAAATGCAATGCCATATGAATGGCTGCTTTTTCTGCTCTGTGGAGGAAATGATGCATTTTTTATACCAGTATTTCTGAGCCCTCAGATGGCATTAGTCATTTGTCAGTAGGTGTCAACTTAGATGGGTTTTTTTTACTCCTCTGCAGATTGAGGTCAATCCATTGTGGCAATAACTGGAGGGTTATTCCTCCAAATGACTGGAGATGGTAGTCGTCTCATCTTCTTTGCTAGTTTTTACCATATTGCGGACCCATGGAGAGATCAAATCACAATCTTCTTTCTGCCATATCTGTACCACATAGGGGAAAATCTTTAACTTTTTGGTAATGTGTGTGTGTGTGTGTGTCTATTATATATATAAATTCCAAGCAAGCAAGATTCATAAACAAATAAATTTTAAGTTGATTTTCAGCAATTATTTGTCATCTTCAGAAAATGTAAAATAATGGGAATGGGAAAATATGAATGCATTTGACATGTCTTGCTTAACAACAGATAAAAGTCATAGCCTGTTGAACCCAACTTGTTCCTAAATTGGGTAGGGGCTTTTTCTGAGGATTTACAGTAATAGCCACCTGCCTTTTTAAATTCTAGTTCCCCTGCCTTGACATATGATTCTCACTTAACACTACGTACAATTTTCCTCTGAATGATATTTTAGTCATCAGATTTAAATTTACAAAAATTTCAACGAGCAACCTCTCTGCTATTATCTTTCAGGGTTAAGTAGAGAGAGCTTATATATATATCCTACCCATTAACACTCCATCTTCTATCTTCTGATACAAATAATTAATACTCTTCATATTTAGTAATTCACACTCCTGGGAATATTTCCCAGCACCGAAGCAGAGAATCATTAGAAATTTTCATTGGAAAATTTATGACAAAATCATTACAATTTATCGTTGGCAGGTAGATTATGATCCTGCAAATGTGATCCTGCAATAGCTAGCTCATCTGATGAATCAGGGCTGCTTTGAAATTAAATGATGTGCTGCACATAAAGTGTTTAGCGTGGTGCCAAACATTCAGGAAACTCAATCAATTTCAGCTATTACTATAATTACTAATGTTAGTTGCAAGTACTCTTTCCAGCATAATACATGTCCATCTCTCTCAACACTGGTGGGTCCCAGAAACCTTTTATAAATAAAACATGGGCCATTATTGAAAAGCCTTATTTTGGCCAGGCACGGTGGCTCATGCCTGTAATCCCAGCACTTTGGGGGGCTGAGGCGGGTGGATCATGAAGTCGGAGTTCAAGACCAGCCTGGCCAACATGGTGAAACTAAACTGTCTCTACTAAAAATACATAATTAGCTGAGAGTGGTGGCACGCCCTGTAGTCCAGTTGCTCGGGAGGCTGAGGCAGGAGCATTGCTTGAACCCAGGAGGCAGATGTTGCAGTGAGCCAAGATCATGCCACTGCACTCCAGCCTGGGCAACAGAGCAAGACTCCATCTCAAAAAAAAAAAAGAAGAAGAAGAAAGGAAGGAAGGAAGAAAGGAAGGGAGGGAGGGAGGGAAAGAAAGAAAGAAATAAAGAAAGAAAGAAAGAAAGAAAGAAAGAAAGAAAGAAAGAAAGAGAAAGAAAGAAAGAAAGAAAAAATAAAAGCCTTCTTTTTTCAAAGGATGAGTAACCAGCACACAGTAACTCAGTTTTACCAGTTAAGCAACATCTGTAGTATTCTGAATACTTGATTTATCCTTTATTGAAACAAAAATTTAAAATTTTTGTTTTTAACTGAATGGCTTACTTTTTTGACAAAGATGGAACTGGGTACTATCATTTTTCATCATGTAGAAAAATGCAAACTATGGATCATGTAAATAAAAGTACAGCTCCTTCATTGAGCATGAAGCCATGAAGAGATAACAGCCTGCTCAGGTCTGTGTGTGGGTGTGTGTAAGGCAGTTATGGAGGATGAAAAATATAGCAAGTCACGTCTCCATTCTTTTTAGCCAGATTTCTTTCTAATTTCTTCTTGAACAGATGGTCATAAGTTGAATAGTCTATTATTTTTATCCAATTATTTATTGTTAGAAGTTCTATCTTTTTGTCTGAAGAATTCAAGACAACTTAGCAAAGCTCATTTCATTAATTTTCTTTCTATCACAAGGCCAGATATGCTTTAGAAACATGAGTGATCATATCATTTGTTCCAACATGTAGTTAAGTGGGTCACTTTACAGTAGTAGCATGGAGTTACGAGTTTGGATTTCGGCTACACATGTGCAGAAAACCTATTCAGTAGCAAAACTAGGTATATTGTATGATTTATTATCAAAACTGGTTAGTTTATTATCTAAACTAGCTAGGTGATGACTTTTGATGTAGTTAGGTGACAACCTTTGATATTTGGACAAGTACAATCTATTATATAGATAATAAACCTTACAGAGTAGATAAATGAATTTACCACCAGGATTAGGAACAAAGGAGTCATGGCTGAGCATGTTTTTCAGGAACTGTATCAGAATGTCCACATCTGCCTGGAGTTCACTTTCTGCCAGAAGTTTCCATGATGGGGCCAAGCTCACATTTTCCAAATATTCTGGGATTTGGGGCTCTGAGCCTCCATCATCACCAGGATAGGAAATATGTCCTATGGGTCCAAGGAGAAGACTGAAAGTAT
Organism: Plecturocebus donacophilus; assembly: GCA_004027715.1. NCBI lineage: Eukaryota > Metazoa > Chordata > Mammalia > Primates > Pitheciidae > Plecturocebus > Plecturocebus donacophilus. Next base: position 24,375 of record PVKP010018139.1, read on the forward strand.
AGAGAATTGTTGTCTGAAAGGGAAGTAGAGAAAACATACAGCAGGAAGAGCTGCTACAGATCCTGAGTTTGCAGACTCAGCAACCGTGTATACTGAAAACGTTTTAAACAGAAACGAAGATTCCCTTTGGATACCAAATACAACCACTGGGAAACACTGAGCTTCAGAGAAGCCCAGGCCTAGGTAGTGGTACTTTGGGTTTATAAGATCAAGAAGGAGATGAAGCAGAGATAGGAACTTAAATGTCTCAGGTGGAATGAAAGAAACTCTCAGGCAATGTTTGAGATATAAGCCCTTCATTCAAAAATGTGTAAGAGAGGCTGGCTGCGGTGGGAAATGGCTATGGCTCCCGGCATGTGTTAGGACCTGCATTTCTGAACAGATGAAAATATGGGGGAGGATGACAGGAAGTAGACAGTAAAAAGTGCCTAGGCGCCACTATTCAATATTTCCACATGTCTGAAAATACCTAGAAAAAAAATCTTTATTTCTCTTTCTCCAATATAGGGAGTCAACAACCCCAAAATACTAAGGGCAATAGAGGCACAAGTAGTTCTATGTCTGTATGTCTTGCCCAAAGTAGTGAGTGAAAAATTTAAAGATGTCAAAGAATGACAACAAAAACATTAACAAAGCTTCTGGAACATTACTTTTCCAAGAAAATCCACAGAACCATGAGATCTTAGAAGGGAGCCAGGAGACCGGTGATTCAGGTCCACTCACTCAACAGATGAGGCAAATGAGACCCCACGAGCTTACAAGGTTGTCCAAAGTTGTTGCATAGCTAAGCAGTGGCAGAGCTATTATTAAAACTCAGTTCCCTGACCCCCAGTGCAGGGTAGCAGAGGAAGGATGAAGGGGAAGTGCTTAGGTGAAAAATTAATTTGGGATTTAAAAACTGGAGATGATGTAGATTAAAAAATTGATATTTATGGAAAATGAAGTTAGATGAAAGATTAGAAGTAGAAGAAAAAAATATATAAGTAGAAAGTAAAGATAAGGTAACAGTGGGGATTAAGAGAACGAAATTGAGGAAAAGCTCTAAGGTCAACAAACACATCTCACTTGTCACCAGATGGGGTCATGGGTGTTTCCCAGCTTTATTAAGGTATAATTAACAACAACAGCTACAACTACAACAACAACAACAATATATATATATATATATATATATATATATATATATATATATATGTGGCATACAATGTGACATTTTGATCTATGTATACATTATGAAATTATTAAGTAAGCCTGATTAACAAATCCATCACCTTCCATACTTATGTTTTTGTGGATCTACTCTCTAGATTTCACATATGTGGCATCATGCAATATTTTCCTTTTTGTACCTTGCTTATTTCACTTACAAAAGGTCCTTAAAGTTCATCCATGTTATTGCAAATGACAAGATTTCCTTTGTTTTTAAGCCTGAATAGTATACCGTTACACATATTCCCCATTTTCTTTATCCATTCATTCCTATTCAACTTTTGAGGGATACTTAGGCTGATCCCATATCTTGATTGCTGTGAAAGATGTTGCAATGATCATGGAAACACAGATATCACTTCCACATACCGATTTCATTTCCTTTGGATATATACACAGAAGTGAAATTGCTCAATTACATGGTAGTTACATTTATATTTTTGTGAACCTCCAATACTTTTCTCAATAATGTCTGTACTAACTTACATTCCTGCCAACAGTGTACCAAGTTTCCTTTTTCTCCACATCCTCACCACAACTTATCCTTTGTCTTTTTCATAACAGCCATTCTAAAAAATTTGAGGTAACATTTCATTGTGGTTTTAACTTACATTTCCCTGGCAATTAGTGATGTTAAGCAGCTTTCCATATACCTGTGGTTTGTCTGTTTACTGTTAATTATTCCCTTTGCTGTTTGCAGAAGTTTTTCAGTTTGATACAATACATTTGTGTTTCTACTTTTGTTGCCTGTGGTTTTTGGATGATATCCAAAAACTCAGTTCCCATATCAAAATCAAAAAGCTTTTTCCCTGTGCTTTCATCCAGTAGTTTTATAGTTTCAGGCCTTACATTTAAGGCTTTTATCCATTTTGAGTTGATTTGTATATGTATTATAAGATGAAATGAGGGTCCAATTTCATTCTTCTGCATGTGGATATTTAGTTTGCTTAACACCATTTATTAGAGAGACTATTCTTTCCCATTGTGTTTTATTGGTACCTTTGTTGAAGATCAATTAGCCATAAATGCATGGATTTATTTCTGGACTTCGTATTCTGTTCCATTGGTCTGTGCCAATACCACACTGCTTTGATTACTATAGCTTTGTTGTGTTTTGAAAAGTAAATTTGTATATTTTGAAATCAGGCAGTGTCATGCTGCAGCTTTTGTCTGGTGTTTGTTTTTTTCCTTAAGACTAATTTGGCTATTCAGGGTTTTGTTTTTTGTGTGTGTGGCTCTATACAAACTTTAGGATTGTTTTTCTGTTTCTGTGAAAATGTCATTAGTTCTTATTCAATAGGGATTGCATTGAATCTGTAGATCATTTTAGGTAGCATGGACATTTTAATAACATTAATTTTTCCAATTTATGAACAAAGACAGTATCCATTTGTTTGTGTCTCCTTCAATCTGTTTCTTCAGTGTTTTATAATTTTCCATGTGCAGCCCTTTCACCTCCTCAGTGAAACTTATTTCTAAGGATTTTATTCTTTGGAACTGTTTTCTTAATTTCTTTTTCAGATAGATTATTGTTATTTTATAGAAATTCTCTCTCTCTCTCTCTCTCTCTCTCTCTCTCTCTCTCTGTCTCTCTCTCTCTCTCTCTCTCTCTTCTCTGTTGCCTAGGCTGGAGTGCGGTGGTGAAATCTTGGCTCACTGCAACCTCCACCTCCTGGGTTCAAGAAATTCTCCTGTCTCAACCTCCTGAGTAGCTGGGACTACAGGCACCTGCCACCACACTCAGCTAATTTTTGTATTTTTAGTAGAGATGAGGTTTCACCTTGTTAGTCAGGCTGGTCTCGAATTCCTGACCTCAGGTGATCCACCCATCTTAGCCTCCCAAAGTACTGGGATTACAGGCGTGAGCCACTGCACCCGGCCTTTGTTTGTATGTTGATTTTGTATCCTGCAACACTACTGAATTCATTTATTAGCTCTAACAGTTTTTTGGTGGAATCTTCTGGCTTTTCTATCTAGGAGCTCACATTATCTGCTAATAGACAATTTTACTTCTTCCTTTCCAATTTGAATATCTTTTTTTTTTCTTATCTAATTGTTGTAGCTAAGACTTACAGTACTATACTGAATAGAAGTGGTAACAGTGAACATCTGTCGTTTCTGATATTAAAGAAAAAGCCTTCAGATTCTTTACTGCTGAGTTTGATGTTAGCTGTGGGCTCATTATATATGGCATTTACTATGTTGAGATACATTTTTCTATATCTAATTTATTGAGATTTTTTTTATCATGAAAGGATGTTAAATGTCAAATACTTTTTCTGCATCTACTGAGATTATTTAATTTTTATTCTTTAAATTTGATATATCACGTTTATTTATCTGCATGTGTTAAGCCATTTGGCATTCCAGGGATAAATCTCACTTGATCATGATGTATGATCCTTTTAATGTGCAGTCAGATTCATCATGCTAGTATTTTGTTGTGGATTTGTGCATCTATGTTCATCAGGAATATTATTTTGTAATTTTATTTTTTTGTAGTGCTTGCCTGGCTGGGTATCAGAGTAATGCTAGCCTCATAAAATAAGTTTGGAAGTGTTCCCCTGTCAATTTTTAAAAAAAGAGTTTGAGAAGAATTGATATTAGTTCTTTCCTAAATGTTTGGTAGAATTCATGAATGAACACATCAGATCCTGGAATTTTCTTTGTTGAGAGGTTGTTTCTTTCATTTGTTTTTTTGTATTTTTTTTTTTTTTTTTTTGAGACCAAGTTTCTGTCACCCAGGCTAGAGTGCCTTGGCATATTCTTAGCTCACTGCAACTTCCATCTCCCAGGTTCAAGCAATTTTCCTGCCTCAGCCTCCTGAGTAGCTGGGATTATAGGTATGTGCCAACATGCCTAGCTAATTTTTGTATTTTTAGTACATACAGGGTTTCACCATGTTGGCCAGGCTGGTCTCAAATCCCTGACTGCAAGTGATCCACCGCTTCAGCCTCCCAAAGGTCTGGGATTACAGGCATGCGCCACCACACCCAGCCTGTTGGGAGGTTTTTGATTACTGACTGAATCTTCTTATTCATTACTGATCTGTTTGGAATTTCTATTTCTTCAAGTTTCAGTTTTGGAAGGGTGTATATGTTTATAAAAATGTATCCATCTCTTCTAGGTTATCCAATGTGTTGGCATGTAATTGTTAATAATCTCTTATATCTTTGTATTTCTATGGTATCAGTTGTAATGTCTCCTCTTTCCTTTATAATTTTATTTACTTGCATCTTCTCTCTCTTTTTTTAAGTTAGTCCAGCTGTAGGTTTTTCAGTCTTGTTAAGAAACCAACTCTTAGTTTCATTGATCTTTTCTATTTTTTTTTCTAGTCTCTATTTATTTCTGCTCTGATTTTTATTATTTCCTTTATTCTATTGACTTCAGGCAAAGTTTCTTTTTTTCCTAGTTCTTTGATGAAAACTTTGGCTGTATAGTCGATATTTTTTTCCATGTAGGCATTTATTGCTATAACTTGTCTCTTAGAACTTGTGTTTGTTGTATCCCCTAAGTTTTGATATGCTGTGTTTCCATTTTCATTTTCGTTTGTCTCAAGATTTTTTTTTTTTTTTTGAGATAAGGTTTTGCTTTGTTACCCAGCCTGGAGTACAGTGGCACCACTCACTGCTACCAGGTTCAAGTGATTCTCATGCCTCAGCCACCCAAGTGGCTAGGATTACAGGCATGCACCACCATGCCTGGCTAATATTTGTATTTTTAGTACAGATGGCTGGCCTTGAACTCCCGAGCTCAGTTGATACACCCACCTTGGCTTCCCAAAGTGTTGGGATTATAGGCATGAGCCACTGTGCCTGACCTTCTCTCAAGATTTTTTAAAATTCCCTTTGTTTTCTTCTTTTACTCATTGGATACACAAGAATGTGTTATTTAATTTCCACATAGTTGAATGTTTTGATTCTCACTTGCCCCTGTTTTTTTGAAATGGAGTTTTGTTCTTGTCACCTAGGCTGTGGAGCTGTGGCATGATCTTGGCTCACTGCAAACTCTGCCTCCTGGGTTCAAGCAATTCTCCTGCCTCAGCCTTCCAAGTAGCTGAGATTACAGGTACCCACCACCATGCCTGGCTAATTTTTTGTATTTTTAGTAGAGACAGGGTTTCACCACGTTGAGTAGGCTGCTCTCAAACTCCTTACCTCAGGTGATCCACCCAACTTGGCCTCCAAAAGTTCTGGGTTTATAGGCATGCGCCACTGTGCCTGACTCCTATTATTTATTTCTAGTTTCATACCATAATTGTCAGAAAACATACTTGATATGATTCCCATTCTTCAAATTCTGTTAACACTTACTTTGTGGCCTAACATATAATCTGTCTTGGAGAATGTTTCATGTGCAATTGAGAAGAATGTGTACTTTGCTGCTGTCGAATGAAATGTTCTGTTTATATCTGTTAGGTCCATTTGTTATATGGAATAGTGTTCAAGTCCACTATTTCCTTATTGATTTTTCTCTCTGGATGATCTATCCATTGTTGAAAGGGTGGAATTGAAGTGCCTTATTGTTATTATAGTGCTATGTATTTCTACTCTGTTATGTTAATATTGCTTTATATATTAGGTGATCTAATATTGGGTACATACATATTTACGATTGTTTTAGACTCTTGATGAATTGATCTCTTTATCATTATACATTAACCTTTGTCTCTTGTGGAAATGTTTGACTTAAAGTCTATTTTGTCTAAGTATAGTTATCTCTGCTTTCTTTTGGTTATCGTTTTCACAGAATATCTTTTTTTATTCCTTCACTTTCAGTCAATATGTATCCTTACAGCTAAAGTAATTTTCTTGTTGGCAGCATATAATTGGAACTTGTTTTTAATTCATTCAGTCATTCTATGTCTTTCAATGGGGAAATTTAAACCACTTACATTTAAAATAATTATTGCTAAGTAAGAACTTACTACTGCCAATTGGTTAATTGTTTTCCACCTATTTCATAGTTCCTTTGCTTCGTTCTTCCTCTCTTGATGTCTTCCTTTGTTATTTGATAATTTTTTGTGGTTGTATACTGATTCCTTTTCCTTTTTGTGGGGTGAGTATCTACTAGAGGATTTTTCTTTGTGGTTATCATGAAGCTTATATCAAACACAGATATAGAAGTCTATTTTAAGCTGATAACAACTTAACAGACACATAACAAACTCTATCCTTTAACTTCTCCTTCTTCAATATTTTATGTCATCAATGTCACAATTTATATCTTTCATATATTGTATTTTTATTAAAAGTTATTTCAGCTGTGGTTCTTTTTAATACTTTTGGCTTTTAAGTTTTATGCCTGAAGTAAAAGGGATTTATGCACCACTATTACTGTATTCTTTAAGAGTATTCTGAATTTGATAATATTCTTACCTTTATAGTAAATTTTATACATTCATATGTTTTTATGTTGTTAATTAATACTATTTCATTTTAAATTGAAAGTCTCCCTTTAGCATTTCTTGTAAGTCAGGCCTAGTGGTGACATACTCCTGCAGCTTTTGTTTGTCTGGGAACATCCATATTTCTCCTTCTTTTCTAAAGTATAGCTTTAGAGTATAGTGTTTTTGGTTGGCAGGGTTTTCTTCAGAACTTTGGCTATATATCATTCCATTCTCTCCTGCCCTGCATGGTTTCTGCTGAGAAATCCACAGATAGTTTTATAACATCTTCTTGTATGTGGTGACTTGCTTTTCTATTGCTGTTTTCAAAATTCTCTATCTTTAACTTTTGAGAAATTATTATAGTATGTCTCAGTGGAGATATCTTTATATTTAATCTATTTTGCATTCTTTGGGCTTTATATATAAATCTGGATGTTCATTTTTCTCTCCAGATTTGGGAAGTTTTCTGTTATTACTTTGTAAAACAAGCTTTCTATCCTTGTTGCCTTCTCCTCTGTGGCTCTCATAATGTATACATTGGCTTTCTTGATGGTGTCCGAAAAGTTCCATGGCTATCTTCACTATTTCTTATTCTTTTCATTTTTTGTTCCTCTGACTAGGTAATTCCAAATGGCCTGTCTTTGAGCTCAATGATTCTTTCTTTTGATTGATCCATTCTGCTGCTGAAGCTATGACTTTTTTTTTTTTTTTTTTTTTTTTTTTTTTTTTTTTTTTTTTTTTTTTTTTTTTTTTTTTTTTTTTTTTTTTTTTTTTTTTTTTTTTTTTTTTTTTTTTTTTTTTTTTTTTTTTTTTTTTTTTTTTAGTACTTTCATTGGGTTCTTTAGCTCCAGAAATTTTTTTTTTTTAATGGTTTCTGTATCTTTGTTAAATCTCTTTTTTGTTCATGTATTGTTTTTGTGATTTTTAAAAAATTATCAATCTGTGCTCTCTTTTAAAAAGCTCACTGACCTTCTTTAAGATAATTACTGTGAAATTTTTATTACTATTTTTTTTTGTGAAGCGGTTCATAGATTTCCATTTCTTTAGGGCCAGTTACTTTATTTTGTTGCCGTTGTTGTTCGTGCCATGTTTCCCTGACTATTTGATCCTTATGGTTTTGCATTGGTTTCTGTGCATCTGAAGAGGTGATATCTCTTCCATACTTTACATGGATGAGACTGACTTTTTGATAAGAAAAGCCTTTTACCAGTCAGCCTGTCAAGAGATTTTGGGCAAGATATCTGGTGGAGTCCATGGTGGGGTCTGGAATTCTTTTGTGAGCTGGCTGGTGCCTGGGTCAGCAGGTGAGTCTGTCAACCGGGTGGATAGGCCTGGAGTCTGGGTCCACTGAGGTGAGCCTGTTAACTGGGTCTTCAGGGGCATGGCTATGGCCTGGGTCTGTGCAGACAGGTATAAAATTTGCATCCACAGGGGCAAACCTGAAGCCTGAGTCCAGAGAGGCTAATCTACTGCTGAGGTGGGCCTTGAGCCTGGGTCACAGGGGCCAACTTGGCACTGGAATTGGCTGGTGTTTGTGTCTATCATGATGAGCCTAAAGCCTGAAGCCACAGGGGCTGGCAGGGAAACTGGGTCTACAGAGGTCAGTCTAGCACCAGGGTTTAGTGGAGTGGTCCTGGACCCTGAGTCCACTGGAGTAGGCATGAAACCTTGAACTGTGAGGACTGCCCTGGAGCCTGGGGTTGGCCTAGGATAGGGTGTGCCTGGAGCCCGGGTTCTAGGAGGCTGGCCTCATGTCTGGGGGGCCATACAGAGATACCTGGAGACTTATTCTGTTGGGGCCAGCTTGGAAGCTGGGTCTGTGGGTGCTGGCCTGGAGGCTAGATTGGTGAAGCCTGCCCTGGAGCCTTGGGGTTTCTTCCAGGCAGGCTTGGAAACTGGGTCCACAGAGGTGAGTCTGGACACTAGGTCCACTGGAATGTCATGCTTCAGGTGCTGGCCTAGGGCACAGGGCCACAAGGGCTGGCCTAGACCTCGAGTCAACAGGTGCTAACCTGAGGCTGAGGTAGTCCTGTAGCCTGGGACTGTAGGGACTAGCCTGGCACTGGGGCTAGTTCTTAAGCCTTAAGTGGACCTAGAACATGAGGCTGCAGGGGCTTTCCTTAGGCCTGGGTCTTCTGGGGTCTTCCCAGCTTTGGGGTAGACCAGGAGCCTGGGACCACAGATCTTGACCTGGAACCTGGATCTGGAGGGCTTCCCTGGAGCCTGAGCTGTGGGGGCCAGCCTGGTGTTGGGCAACCCTGGAGCATGAGTCTGGGGAGCTTACCTGGAACCTAGAACTGTAGGGGCCAAACTGGAGCCAGGTTTCACTGGGCTGATGTTGGGGTCTATTGTAAAGTCAGGTGCTTTACTCTCACTGTTCTTTCCCATGTACAGGGTTTCTCTCTATACGCAATACTGTGCGGGTTTGGGGAAGGGGTGATGTGGGTAATATGAAGCTGTTAATTCTGGCTTTTTTATTGCATTTCTTCTTACATCTGTGCTACACCCAGGGACTATAATATCTCACCCAGATTCCTTAGCTCGTGTGATGGTATTCTTGTGCATAGATACTAGTCCAAATTGATGTTTTTGCAAGATGAGTTCCACAGAGTTCTTCCTACTGTATTGCTGATATCACTTTCAAGGGTCATTCTTGCCATATATCATGGTTATCTTGATTATTTCTTTGACAATTCTATTTTAGGGGAACTTCTCTGACCCTCTTTGATCCCTAGCACCTACAACATTTTCTTATATGCAATCTTAAAATTCTTATGGATTAAGTTGAAATGATTTACATTGGTATCTATAAAATTGTAAGTTTAAGTTTTATTGCATGGATTCAGATCTAGCTTCTGAACTGTGTGCACAAATTTTACAGAACAAAAATCTCCGGTTTATGGGCATAGTTGGTACTTAATGAAGGCTGATATATTACTTACAAATGTCTCACCATTTAGTAATAATGAAATATTCAGGATGTTCAAAGTTGTTTCTGGAACAGTCTCCTCATTACATAGACTGTGAACCTTCAGATATTGTTTACCACTGCAGGTCTATTATCCATCGTATGTCTGAAACATAGTAACCTCTCAGTAACAAATTTTTGAGTCAGTGAGGAATAGACAAATGAATATCACTCTCAAATTACATAACATAGTGATGTTGAGTTGCAGATAGCATCTCATTCAAAGGAAAACTCATGACTTATTATTGGGACAAGGAAGAGGAGAAAATGACATGTAAAATTTTAACAATTTTATACACACAAGAAGACCTGAAAAGTGTAACAAACAGGCAATTACTGAGGCATAGTCTTCCTTCAATAATTTTTGAAATATGTGAGCTTTCTTCATGAGTCAACTCCTCTCTACTTTGTAATAACTAAATACAGAAATGAAGATAAGATAGGTCTGTATGTAATCTATTCCCATTACCTTGTTTCACTCCTGAACCAACCAAGGTCAAATAAAAATGGCCCAAAGGAGAAAAATTTTTCTTAAAATTTTAATTTTAATAAATTTAATTTTAATTTTAATAAAATTTTAGATTGAAATTTAAAAAGAAAGCACACCCTGGTTACCAGGGTGGATCAGGGATTCGCTTTTTATGTCATAGAAGTCCTAGCAGCAGGAATAGTTCCCTCAGCACCAGAGCTGCGGATGGGCTGTCATCAGTGCACACCACAGACTGAAAGCCTGAAACAATGGTCCCATCAGTTCCACCAGGTGTCCTTCCTCCCTCGTAGTATCAGCCCAAAATATGAGAGTTGTGATATCAGTTCCTACCAGAAAAGTGACCAAAGACAGTTTTTAAAAGATTTTGCATGGTTTTGACTGATGAGGCAGGAAAATAGGATCTGGAGGCAGCGAACAGAAGGCTGATTCACACTTCAGCTACAAGAGGAAAATGTCCTCTCCAGTAAAGCACACAGCGAGTAAATGACTGTAATTTTACTTCATCCTCTTCACTTACGTAGTGTGTACTCCAAGTAGAGAGTATTTAAACTCACAAAAACTCTGGAAAGGGCCTTTGAGCCCTATGCTCGGGCCCACTCCTGCACTGTGGAGCGTACTTTCATTTTCAGTAAATCCCTCTGTTCCTTCCTTGCTTTGTTTGTGCATTTTCTCCAATTATTTATTCCAGACGCCAAGAACCTGGACAGTCTCCACCATTAACAGAAGCAGTGGAAGTAGTCAAGATCTTTGTCTCTCTAGTAAAGCTATTTCCTCTGTGAGTAGAATGCATCTGGGAGGGAAGGAAACCTCACAGCATGTGAAATGAAGAGTGGCCAAGCATGAAGGTGCCCATAACTTTTACTGGGAGAGAATGGACACACCACAAAACCAACTAGGGATACATCTTGGGAGGGTGACACAGTAACCTGCGAAGGGCCAATCACTTTTCTAGAGAGCCTAGAAATTGCCTTTTGAGAATTTTCAAAGAAAAGTATAGCAGAGATGCAGATTTATTCAGATGTTCAAACAAAATGATTATTTCTCTCTTTTTCCAGAACTCATCTGATCTTTCTCATGAGTTCCTCATCTGAGCTGCAGAGAAAGATTTAGTCCAATATGGAAACCCCAGTTTGATCTAATAATATAAAATTGTCTTGAATAATGCTGTCATTCAGACATTGCCTCTTTCCTCACCCCAGTGCTCTAAACAGACACCAGCAGATATACAGATGGACTCACCAGCAGTATATGATTGAAGCAGAGAATGTGCATCATCTTATAGCAACAGAGGAATGAAGAGCCTTCAATATCTCTGCACAAGTTCTTGCAGAGCCCTCAGCTCCCTGTGTTTCCACAAAATGTCCTTATTTGCCTGGTCACTGTGCTACCTATTGGCGTTTGAAGGTGAAATTTTCAGCAAATGAACTCAGCTTTTTCAGGGCTCCTCACTTGGTCCTACTTCTACTTTTGCTGGGTCTATTTCTCTTCCTGAGGTCTGGCTGCAACTCCTACTTGAGCCTCAGCTTGTACATGGCCTTGGATAAGAAGCATTTTACCTGCACTGTAAAGATACTCTTTCTTTGCCTAAGCTGATCAGCCAAGACCCCTGCCTACTTTCTGCATTTCTCCTGAGGAAACTGGAGATGTTTCAAGTGTGTTTATAACACATAGGGTTCAATGAAGACTCTGGAAAGTTATTCTCAGATCCTTCACTCTGCCCCTTTGGCCACCCAGCATGTACTGTGGATCCCCAAACAAGAAAGATGCAAAAGTCCCTCTTCTTATGTGTGTGTGGGTGTGATGCTCTTTGCATTGTCTTCAAGTTATTTACCATGCCTTCTAGGTTCAGAACCTTTGTACAAAGATAGAACATCTAGTAGTGGTGTCTCCCTGTGCGTCTCCAGTCTTCAATGCCTATCTGCCTTCCACAATCTAGCAAAACAGGAAAGAGCAATTTTTCCCATTCTTTTCTCTATAGCTAAGGAATTGTCTTACGGAAAACTGAAGGGTGCAATCTGCCAGCCTAGGAGTTTGACATGTTTAGTAGTTAATTTGACAGCATATCCTTGTATTTTGATAAAGACTGTGCTTCATTACTATTGCCCTGCTGTGTTCGGGAAGAAGCCACCTTTAAGATGCAAGGCTGGTGGGAGACCTTCTGTTCTTGAAGGGATCTCCTCTAATTTTTCCTACAGGGGAGTCTCAGAACTCAGCCTAGGAGATGGGAGGCTATCAGGTGTTGAAAACGGGTTTATAACATCGGGAAAAATCCGCACCAAGACAATGGATCACTCAGCAAGGCTAGTTTACTTCTTGCAGAAAGAGTACAACTCACTGGCAGTCTTGCCACGAGAGCACACCTGAACAAAGGAGACAGGGACATTTATACCTTTCATAACCTGATGCAATCGCTCTATTGCTGTGTGCAGTTTCCATTGACTGAAATGGGACCTCACATTCTATGCTTGACCCGATTGGCTAAAAACTTGGAAATTTTCTAAAGGGGTAAACATAGAGGAGAACAAAGGAAAAGAGGAAGTAACTTGAGGAACGCTTAGAAAAGTGATAACATTTCCAAATTAGGAAGGGAAATAAGCTATGACCTAAGACTTGCCTGGGCTTTTCCAGGCATGTCGGGGCAAATATCTAGGTTAAAGTGTAAGAATTAAGAACACAGGATACATTTATTTATTTATTATGACTAACAGCTACTTTAAGATTATTAGCAAAAGCTTTAAAGTAAATTAACCTTTGAAGAAACTATTATTTATTCATAATAAACTAAGAGGAGAGCTTTGAAGAGGAACCTTTTATTTATTCTTATTTCCTACACAGGGAACAGGGTTCATAGGAGAAAATGAAATACATTAGTATATTTTCTTAATAATGCTCTTCCTGTTCTAGGAATGTGAAGTTCCTGCTGAGGTCTGTTCTGTTTCCTCCTTGACTTTCCAGACTTACCCTTGCCATCTAACAGCCCATAGACCATCCCCTCCTCTTTTTCTAGTTTCCTCCGAGTACCTGGTGGCTTCCCATAAAACCTGACCTCAACAGCAATGTGAAAAGTGAGGAGGAAAGCGTGGGAATGGGAAGAAAAAATGATTATGTGACAACCAGAGACAACCTCAGAACCATCTCAACTATGACTAACAAGGAGAAAGGGACATGGACAGTACCATCAAAGCCTTCTTTCTACAAGAAAGTAAATTGCTGCTTTTTCTTGCATGCGAGTGAAAACAGAAGAGTCTTTTCATACTTTTCTTATCTCTGTCATGAAACCAGGAATATTGTGAACTCATTTCTTACTTATGTTCAAAAATTCCAGTGTGTTTGGGCAGTTTAACAGAGGTGTGTAGTAATGAATAACAACAACAATAATAATTATAGTTCTTCTAAGTAAATGGAGTGATTGTAGTTCAGGGTCTTTTCTTGGTGAAGGACTGCACTGGCTTTCCTAGATGAAGAGCTATTTGAGGCAGAACCCTTGCTTTGCATATTTTTCTCCACAATAGTCATTTGTATAAATCATGACTAATTTAATACCCAAAATCCAGGCAAAAAATTACATTGTAATTTCACACTGTTAAAACTATGGCAGTCCCTGCCAGGTCCAACTTGCCTAGAATTTTATGTATTGCTTTTTAGCATTTCACGGTCCATCTCTCCTGGAGTTTTGTGATGTATCGAAATGTAAATGAGAAAAAGTGCAAAAAAATCAAAACTGTTATGATTCTTAAATGGTGGTTATTAAAAATAACCTTTAAAAGAGGCTCAACAATTACTAGTTAGGTCACTTCCTCCAGGATCTACAAAGACATCTTGATCAGAACTTCTTTGATGGAGGGTGGCAGGAAGGGATCAGAACTTCTTTGATGGAAAGTGGCAGGAAGGGAGAGTTGAGAATATTTTGAATGGCCAAGAGACACACCTTGCCCTTGGAGGGTAGGAGCCAGAATCTTTGGACTTCTAAGTAATTTTGGTTTTGTTTTTTAAAATGTAGTCCTGCCCTTTAGTGTACATAACTCAGCTAAATAATGGATAAATGTGAATAGGGATCCCAAAACCCTTCTGGGAAGGAAAGCTTAGAAGTTCACCACTCCCCCAACTCTGTTCATTGCAATTTGAAGTTAGGACAACATTCTGTAATGGAATAAAGTGTCCTAACCAGAACCCAAGGGCAGAAAAGAACATCTTTGAGACCTAAAGGGAAAGGGCAATGACCTAAGCTGATGGCCCCAGGCTTATAGCCCAGTGCTGATTCTGACACAAAGCGTATTCCAAACAGGAAACACTTCTCGACTCAGCCAGAATAAAATGCTTGAGAACAATGGCTGAGCATGTAGGCCTGATCTTGGAGCCCAACGTGGGAACCATCATGGCTTGGATGGAGATCTGAGAGCCAGCAGGACATCCCTGTAGTGATGCAGTAGCAGCCAGCAGAGTTCGCAGGACCTGAGTAACCAGGTGGCAGACGCTACCTGCTGTTTGGAAGACGAGCTGACTCTTTCTGGACCATATAAACCCCTGAAGGCAAGTGGACGGAACCTTCATTAACTGAAAACACAATCAAGAGATGAAAGCATCTTTGTATTCTGAATTTGCGAATGAGTACACCCAGGTTACAAATCAAACCATAATCACAGTTTATGAATTACTATACAACTTTTCCTAGTCTAGGTGCTTTCAGGAGTATAAAGAAGTTTAGAGCAATGGTACCGGTTCACAGGAGTTACTGCTGAATATTAGAGAGGTGTTTGTAGTCAAAGAACGAGAATATACTGAAGGCATCAATTGTGCAAAAATAGTTATAACTATTTATAATTATTGTGCAAATGATAATTCTAGTGCTCTCTAGGCATCAGGCTCTGTTCTTAGTGCTTAACATCTATTAACTCACTTAACCCTCACAATAGTTCTATTGTCTCCATTTCACATGCGAGGACACTGAAACACTAAGTAGTTAAGTAACTTGCCAAAGGTCACACAGCAGCAAGTGGAGGAGTCAAGACTTCAGCCTGTGGTCCGGTTCCAGAGTCTGTGTTCCAAACCACAAAACACCTGATGATATAACCACTATGCATGAGAACCACAGGAGTTTAGAACAGACAATAGCAAAACCTAGGTACTGCGGATAAATGCACAAGAGTAATATAACATTTGACAGAGAAGCAGATAAAATGATACACCATGGGCAGCTTACAACACACATGGTTTTGGACTGTTAGGACAATTGAAAGGATTGTTCTGTAAGGTTGGCCTAAGAGCAGATAACCAAAGCATCCTAACTTCATTTTTATATACTTAGCTGCTTATCAATTTTTAAATTTTATCCTCATGTTTGTATTCAGCCAGCAAATATTTAACAAGTGCAGGAGATTCAATAATGAATGAGACACCATCCTTGCCTTTGAGGTACATATAGACTAAGAGGGATGATACACAAATAATCAAGAAAAGTAACCAAAACAGTGTTAAGAGTGCTATGCCTGGGGGCAAACACAAGGTGATGGGAACCCAGGGTGGGGAGTGGCTCACTCAGTGGTGGGAGTCAGGGAAGTCCAGCCTGAGAAGTCTATATTTGAGCTGACTGAAGGAGGAGTGGGATGTGAAGGACAAAGAAAGCAGCACATTTGAAGTCTTGGTAAGAGAAATTATGACGCATTTTTGGAAATTAAAGTAATCCAATATGTCTAGAGAAGCTAATTTTGTGTGGAAAATGGCTTTGGAGGGCATGAAATATGATGAGAACAGGGAGGTATTTGGGTTGAATCCTGTGATCCTTTGTAGCAAGTTAAGACTTATTGAGTCTCTTGTGAGGACTAAAGGAAACTATGGAAACTAAGAACAGGGATATAATAAAATTTTTAATGTATCAAAGAAAAGGAATCCTAGTTGCAGTGTAGCCAATGGTTTGGGGCTGAGACTTGGGGGACAGGCTGATCATGTACAAAGCTACAGCACTAAGTCAGGTGAGAGATAACAATAGCCTGGCCTTAGTAATGGCAGTGAAGAGAAAAAGATATAGATTAACTCAGGAAATAGTTAAGCAGAAAAACTGATTAATCACTGATTGGAAGTAATGGACAAAGGAGAGAAAGGAGGATTTCCACATTTCTGACTCGGCTGGATATGTGGATGGTGATATGACTGTTTGTGATAGGGAACAAATTGAATTTGAATTTCTTTAGGAACCACCATTTATATATGTCTGGTTGGCTGTGACTACACTGATCTGGAGTTGGGGGACCAGGGGTGGGAATGAAGATATGGTCTCAGTTGTCATGATGAATCTGGGCATTGACAGAAATGAGCATGGAAGCCATAAGAAAGGATGAGATAAATAATGAGAAAGTAGTCTGTAGAAAAGATCCTGAGCCAGACTGGTGAGAAACACTGTTCTTTTAAGCCCTGAACCCAGAGAGTGCCCAAGGAAGTTGTTGGTGATTCTAAAGAAAGCAGACTTAGTGGAGTGAAGGTGGTAAAAATCAGATCCAGGTGGGCTAAGAAATGATTGGTAAATCAGGAAGTAAAGACAATAAAGATACTCTTGCTAGACGTTTAGGAATTTAGGAGAGAGGTTGTTAAGTTGGTGTCTAGCTAGCTTTTTTCTTTTTCTATTTTTTTTTTTTTTTTGTAAAGACAGGGTCTAGCTTTGTTGCCCAGGCTGGTCTCAAACTCTTGGCCTCACACAATTCTCCTGCCTCAGCCTCCCAAAGCACTGGGGCTTGCAGGCATAAACTGTTGTCTCCATCCCAGCTTTTTCATTTTTTATTTTTAATAGGAAACATCGACACTGAACACCAAGGAATATGGTACTTTCTTAAGCAATCTGAACCCTTACATTGAGGTCTTTGCTGGCCTGTAGGGAACCTAACTCTATGGAGAAAACTTAGCAGCTTTAAGGATGGTAGAGGGAAAAAGAATACTGAAGTTCTGATACAGAGTATTACAGTAAATTACTTCTCCCACCTCTCATCCTCCTTTCCTGGACCTGGGAAACAGACAGTGAAAACAAGTCTTGTGAAGAACAAAGGAATGAGAAAAATGTGATATTTTAATCTCTTGTTTCTTGTTAATTAAATAATCTTCTTTCATCTTATACAGTATTCTGTAGCTTAATAAAACATGATAATGGTTACTTAGTTTTTTAAAAGGCAGAAATTATAAACAATATTCTCAAGAAAGAACTTGATAAACATTGGTTAAAAAAAAACAGAAAAGAAAAAAGTGACTACATTTTCTCTCCATGTAACAACTCTTTGAAATGATCTTGTAGAAACTGAACTGTGAGTTTGGGTAACACTTTTCTCACGTGGTCCCAATCCTGGAGTAGAATAATTAGCTCTAGGAGTTAGAACCCACTGGACAACTTTACCTAAAGAAAAAGGAATGGAGTACGTATTGCTATTACCTAAATATTTTTTAGAATAATATTTTACAGAAAATAAAGGAGCAGTAAAATGATTTAAGTGTATCTTTTTCTCTGACTATCTGAAATTTCCATGTCAGTGGAGAAAATGAATCAAGGTATGCTTTGGTTTAGATGGTGAGGCATGCAAAAATTTGGTAGATGCACTAAATATTGTGTTATAATGAATGAGTGAATGAATGTTGCTTCATGTTCCTGGCAAAATAATCTTCAAGTAAGATCATAAGAAGTTATCTTAAGTGAGTTTTAATATCTTTATTTTTATAATAATGAGAAAATGGAGATGTATTTCCTTATTACCTAAAAATATCAAAAATAATAAATTTTATGTAGCTTAGAGACATACAAAGCCACAAGAAAAAATAAATTTTAAGAAAAAGAAGAAGCAATTATTATCCAATTCATTAATTAGAGCCATGTTTGCAAGTGTTTGTTTAAAAAAAATTGAAAGCAGCATAGTTTTTGCCTCTTTGCATCTCTCTCTCTTTTTCTCTGCTTATTCTTGGGATACATCCAACATTCTAAGCTGCTGCCTGTAGAGGTTACATATAAAGTTACATTGGCCACATAACTACTTGTGTGTGGAGAGCACAATGTGAGCTTCTGATGATTCAAGTCCCAGCCTTGAAGTCAGCCAGCTTCGACATGCAGTGGATCAAATTAAGCTGTTTCCCTGCTTGTGCTCTGCCGAAATACAGGTAGGTAAAATACACATTGTTGTTTTAGGCTAAATGTTTTGGAGTGGTTTGTTACAAAGCAATAGAAAATGGGAACGCATTAAGTAACCCTAAATTCAAGATAAGAAATTACTTTTTCCTATTGTTTTGATAGAAAGCATACATGACTGTGTTATTTTTTCCTCTCTGTGTGAACGGATATGCAGTCCTATCTTTCTGTCTCATACACACACTCTCTTTCTCTTATACGCACCTGCCACATACACACTCACAGAGAAGCTCTAAGTTTTGCAACTACTTAAAGCTTGGTTAAAAACAAACTCTGAAATCAGCCACAAAATAACTACCTGAATATGACTTGTTCCAGTAACATCTAGCCCAACAGCATAAATGTGCTTCCCAACTCAAGCTATAGGTTGATGACTTACAGCTAAAAAGCACATCTGGAGATGACACAGCTGATTGCAAATGACAGAAGGCTTAAGAGGACAGAGATGGTGTTTCCAGCAAACATTAGCATCCTGTTATGACTCACTATGTCCTCAGGCATGAGAAAGGCACAGTGTCAGTCCCTTATCTTTAGAATATTAGAGGCATTTTGTCCCTACTCTGCAAGAGTGAAAGAACAGATGTCTAAGCAAAAAGAGTTGCAAGTAGCACTGATTCTCCTGGCTGCATTCAGAAGCTCTATAGTTATAATAATATAAACATATAATTTTCTCTATTTTTATCTGATTGTCCTCAGTTGAAAGCAACAAATATTTATTTGGTTCTTCTCCTGTCCAGCACTGTGCTAGGAACTTGGGTTACCATCCTGAACAAGGCACAACCCCTGGCCACAGAAAAATTGTATCTGAAAAAGAAATGAAAAATATACAGGTGATTTCCATGTGGATGCTAAAGGCTACACTAGGGTGAGATACAGTGGTCTATGAGAGCCCAGAGAAGAGGCACATAAGCTAATTTGAGGAGGGCTGGTTTCCAGGAAGACTTTGTGACAAAAATTTAATCTGAATCCAGACCCAAAGGAAGAATAGGAAGTAAAGAGGAGGCAGTCAGGAATGTGTGTAGATGGTGGGTGCAGGGCAGGGGAGGGGGCAGGCTGCAGGGGAGCTGTTTCCTACAAAGGGCATAGGATGTCCGAAGGATCAGAAGCAAGACATTGCAGCAGTATCAGGCAATTAAACACTCAGTTTTCTTCCTTGTTTGGTTGGTTGGCTTAAAAACAACTTTTTTAACAATAGGATGAAGGAAAGTGCTAATAGATGAGACTAGAGATGTGAGTCCCTATCTCATCATGGAATATTACAAAGTTTTCACCAGAGACCACTGCAGGAAGTTAAACCCGGGAGTAATATAATCATATTTGTGCTTTACAGAAAAAGCCACTGTGGTTTCACCATGAAAACCCAGTTAGAAGGGGCTACTAGACCCAAACAAACAGTTACTGCTTTGCACACCACTAAGAGGAGAGCCGCCTTTGATAATTCCCTCAGGGCAGCTCCTCCAGGTCCTGGGCTAAAGTCGACGGTGGCTTCCATGTCCGATGCTCTCATAGTTCTCTGCATGTGCCTGAGGACATCATGCCCGCCTTGGTCAGCTTGTCTACCCAGCTCCTGGACCAGCACTTCAGCCTCTAGGCATCAAGTTAGCCATTCATTTTCCCCTCCCATATTTTATTTTATTCTGCTATCATAAATAAGGAATTAAAAAATAATTACCACGTTAAAGGTTAGACTTTATGCAACCAATAGAAGACAAAACAAAACAAAATAAATATTTTGGTGCCTCATTTTTAGCAAGAAAAAGATAATATGCACAATGTTTAATGCTTTTAAATTAATGTGTAGGCTGAGCACACTGGCTCACACCTGTAATCTTAGCACTTTGGGAGACCAAGGCGGGTGGATCACTTGAGGTCAGGAGTTTGAGATCACCCTGGCCAGCATGGTGAAATCCTGTCTGTACTAAAATCCAAAAATTAGCTGGGCGTGGTGGCAGGTACCTGTAATCGCAACTATGCAGGAGGCTGAGGCAGAAGAATCCCTTGAACCTGGGAGGTGGAGGTTGCAGTGAGCCAAGATTGTGCCACTGCACTCCAGCCCGGGTGAGAGAGCAATACTCCCTCTCAAAAAATTTTAAAAAAAGTTAATGTGTATTATTTCATTATTTCTAAGCCCTAATTTCAAAATATCAAATCTACAGTTATTTTCTACAGTGATTCTATATAACTAAGACTTTGACA
>PVKP010018140.1:0-44774 GCA_004027715.1 Plecturocebus donacophilus
CTTCTGAAAGTGCTTTCCTTGCATTTCTGAGTAGCAGCCAATACCGGACTGACCCACGTCTACTGTGCTGTCCAATGTGACGACCACCAGCTACAGCGGCTATGGAAACGCGCCCATTCGGAGTTGAGATGTTCTGTAAGCATAAAACGCTTTATGCACCACATTTCAGAGACTTAGTGCAAAGTCACAACATAAAACATCTCATTCATAATGTTTCCTTTTTTTTTTGAGATGGAGTCTCTGTGGCCCAGGCTGGAGTGCAGTGGCGCGATCTCAGCTCACTGCAACCTCGGCATCCCAGGTTCAAGCGATTCTCCTGCCTCAGCCTCCTGAGTAGCTGGGATTACAGGCACCCACCACCAAAACTGGCTAATTTTTTTGGTATATTTAGTAGAGACAGAGTTTCACCATGTCAGCAAAGCTGGTCTCGAACTCCTGACCTCAGGTGATGTGATCTGCCTGCCTGGGCCTCCCAAGGTGCTGGGATTACAGGCATGAGCCATCACACCCAACCTTATTAACAATGTTTTCTATTGCTTATACATTACATGATAATATGTTGGACATATTGAATTTAATTATTAAAATTCACTTTCCATTTCTTTTTCCTTCTTAAAACATGTGACACCTAGGAAATTTTATTTTTTATTTATTTATATTTTTTAGCAACCATATAAATAAATAAAATATATTTATTTATATTTTCTTGCTCTGTTGCCCAGGCTGGAGTGCAGTGGTTCAATCTCAGCTCACTGCAGCCTCTACCTCCTGGGCTCACGAAGCCTCAGCCTCCTGAGTAGTTGGGACTACAGGCATGTGCCACCATGCCCAGCTCATTTTTTTTTTATTTTTAAAGTAGAGACAAGGTCTCACTATGTTTCCCAGGCTGGTCTTGAACTCCTGACCTCTAGCAATTCTCCCGCCTCAGCCTCCCAAAGTACTGGGATTGTAGGTGCCATACACTGCCCCCAGCCTAGAAAATTCTTGCATTCTTTCTTTTTCTTTTTGGATACAGTCTTGCTCTGTCGCCCAGGCTGGAGTGCAGTGGCCCTCTGTCAGTTCACTGAAACCTCCTGGGATTACAGGCATGCATGACCATGCCAGCTGATGTTTGAGATGGAGACAGAGTTTCGCCATGTTGGCCAGCCTGGTCTCAAACTCTTGGCTTCAAGGGATCAGCCCACCTCAGCCTCCCAAAGTGCTGGGCTTCCAGGCACCCGGCTGACACATTATTTCTATGGGACGGCGCCGGTCCACTTGGCAACGGTGGAAGCCATGTTTCTCAGAAGCCCCTTCCTGTAGGTTTCAGGGCAGAGTTGTCAAGAGGGACGGCACCGAGATTTGGGAGGCGAAGGTGAGGCTGGCCTTGCTAACAGCACCGACCCCAGCCCATCCAGACCCTTCGCTGCAAGCTCACAGAAGACGTCAAGCACCAAGTTCCTTCTGCAGACGCCACCCCAGCCCCTCCGCAGACGCCACCCCAGACCCTCCGGAGATGCCACCCCGGCCCCTCCGGAGATGCCACCCCGGCCCCTCCGCAGATCCCACCCTGGCCCCCTCGGCAGTCCTGCTTGGCCTCTACCTGGGCCACAGCTGGGTGGGGCCTGACTCCTAGAACACATCCTTCACTCCACGACAGACCTCATGGTTCTGGCTCCGTGTTCAAGCCCATCTGATCCCCAGCTCTCCCAGGCCTCCGGAGGCCGCATCCGACACAGCTGAGAAGGTGAAGGCGAAGGTCTTAAAACACAGCCGGCCGCAGCTCAACAGCAGGAGGCCTCCTTCCCAGCCCTCCGTGGCCCGGTTTCCTCTCCCGCCACCACCCCTGGCTGCTCTCTCTCCCCTTCACTGCCCACTCCCCTCGCCCTCCTGCCTGTCTGCTCCTTCCTTCCAGCCCACAAGCCGCTCACCTCCCTGCTGCCTTTAAAACACCAACATGGCAAAAGCCAAAACCACCGTCCCCACCAGAGTCAAATTTTAAGACACAGCTGCACTCCCTTCTTCACCTCTGGATCCTATTTCAACACCAGGGACTGGCTTCTGGCCCACATCCCAGAGCCGCTGGGGACAAGGCCACCAATGGCCTCGTTTCCAAATCCCCTCCCTCTTTTCAGTCCTGCTCCAACTGACCTCAGAGCGGAGGTGGGCACGAGTCCCTCTTCCTCTGCCCTTTTCCCCGAGACACTCCCTTTGCCATCCTCGTCACTGACCCTTCCTGCTCCTCCTCCCTCCCCCGCCCCCCATCCCCACGGTCCTTACGTTGCCATTTCCCAGGATGCTGGTCCTAGACCCCTCACTTTATGCCCCCTCTGGGTAAGGCATTCATGCCAGGACTTATTTAAACTACTGTCTCCAGGCTGGGCACAGTGGCCTAGAATCCCAGAACTTTGGGAGGCCAAGGTGGGTGGATCACTTGAGGTCAGGAGTTCAAGACCAGCCTGGCCAACATGGTAAAACCCCATCTCTACTAAAAATACAAAAATGAGCTGGGCATGGTGGCACATTCCTGTAATCCCAGCTACTTGGAGGCTGAGGCAGGAGAATTGCTTGAATCTGACAGACAGAGGTTGCAGTGAGCTGAGATTGCACCACTGCACTGGAGCCTGGCAGCAGAGTGAGACTCTGTCTCCAATAAATAAATAAACAGGCTGGGTGCGGTGGCTCACGTCTGTAATCCCAGCACTTTGGGAGGCCGATGTGGGCAGATCACCTGAGGTCGGGAGTTTGAGACCAGCCTGACCAACCTGGAGAAACCCTGTCTCTACTAAAAATATAAAATTAGCCTGGCATGATGGCACGTGCCTGTAATCCCAGCTACTGGGGAGGCTGAGGCAGGAGAATCGCTTGAACCCGGGAGGTGGAGGTTGCAGTGAGCCGAGATCGCACCACTGCACTCCAGCCTGGGCAACAAGAGCGAGACTCCGCTTCAAAAAATAATAATAATAATAAATAAGTAAATAAACAAACTATTGTCTCCAAAAGAATGGCTCCCCCAGCTCTGCCTTTCCAGTGCTGCTAACTGGATGCTCTGCAGGACCCCACGCTCAATGTGTCCAAAGGGAAACTCATCACCTACTGACGGTCTCCCAGTTCTCTATCTCAGGGCACAGCCAAGGCCAGAGGCTCATTTACTCATCTAGGTCACGGGCTTCCTGTTCTCGAAGGGAAAATCTCCCTCCGCTTCCTCCCATTCATGCCTCTTCACATCACTAATTTTTTTTTTTACAGCTTAGCTTGGCCATTACCCTCTTCACACCCGGCATGATTCTGAGCCCCTCTAGGTGGCTGTGTGTGTCGGTAGTCTGTGGGTTTTCATTACTGTGTAGCATTCCAATCTTACGTTATACTACAGTTTCTATATCATAAAATGAGTTGGAAAGTGCTTTCTTCTCCATTCTGGATTTGTGTAGGGTTGATGCTAATTTTTCCTTGAGTGTTTGATGGAATTCACCAGTGAAGCCATCTGGGCCTGGATTCTTTTGTGTGTGGGAAAGTTTTTAATCAAAAATTTCATTTCATTAATAGATATAGGGCTGTTCAAATTTCCCATTTCTCCTTCTATCAGTTTTGGTAATTTGTGCCTTTCAAGACCTGTGTCCATTTTATCTGCATTGTTAGATTTAAAGGCAAAACGGACTCAGAATGTTCCCCTGCTATTCGCAAATGCCTAGGACCTGTAATGATGCCTCCTTTCTCCCCAGTGTGGGATATTCTGGGGAGGTTGTGGTGCAGATGGAGAGAACCAAAGCCTAACCCTCCATAGCAGAGAATCCGTAGACCACACCTGCAACTGGAAAACAATGAAAAATAGGTGGTAGAAATGTGATATTTGGAAAAAGAGAGTTAAATACAAGAAGACATGGGAAAAGAGTTCAAAGTAGCTGCCTCTGGGGGCAGGATTAGTGTAGTCTGGGACACAGTGGGGTGCAGGATTGGAAAACAGTTCATTCCAAGTTCCTATGAACTCCAGTTCGGGACTCTTTCCTGCTAGATCTCCCCTCACCCACCTGCCCTTCCCTCCCCCAGTTCAGGCTGCACTGAAGATGTTTCAGTCCTTTTGAGAACTTCTCTCATCAACTCCACAAGGGACCTTGGCTTAGTCTGGTGGTCCTAATTGTCACACCCAATTCCTCTCCCATCTCCAGGGCGGACAGACATTGGACATCCCCCAGGAACCCTACCTTGGACCAGTGGTGTGCTTTGTAGGCTGCAAGCCCATAGGAGTTTTTTTTTTTCTTCTTCTCCCTTTCTCAATATGACAAAACTACTTTAAATGACAAAAGCAGCAATTACCAACCAGGATGGTGGCTAATCCCAGGCCAAGGCGGGCAGTTCATGAGGTCAGGAGTTCAAGACCATCCTGGCCAACACAGTGAAACCCCATCTCTACTAAAAATACATAAAATTAGCCAGGCATGGTGGTGGGTACCTGTAATTCCAGCTGCTCGGGAGGTCGAGGCAGGAGAATCACTTGAACCCAGGAGGCAGAGGTTGAAATAAGCCAAGATTGCACCATTATACTCCAGCCTGGGCAACAAGAGTGAAACTCTGTCTCAAAAATAAAATAAAATACACCACAAGTGGTCACACAGAATGACAGGATTGAAGCAACGCAAGTCCCAAAACTTTGTCTTAAAATCTGTTTAAATGCAGGAATATGTTGGAACAGGGGGATTAGGGACTCAAAAGTGCCCCAAGCAAGCCTGAACAATTCCAAACCACTAGAACATTCTCTTGAAATGAAGGTGTGTTAGCTGAGTCCACACCTGGTGGGCACCCGGCACATAAGCAGCAGATCTTGGGATTAATGTTCATGTTCTGTGCAAGGTTTGCTCAAGGAGAAGTCATACAATGTGCTAATTTAAAGCTTGCCTATGTATCTATTAAAACCCACTGGAATTAAAACTCACTAAAGAATTTTGAAGGGAGGAGAATTTTATCTCCACTCCAAATCTCCAGATTTTGTTTACAACTGCCAAGAGCGCGGTGATAATAAAAAGCAGCTGGCTTTTAGTCCTAGTTTTCTTATTGTTTTTTAATTGTTTGCAGTGCTGGGTCTGCGCTCTTTCTGCCAGCATACAGGTTCCTACTCCCACCGACTGTCCTTGTAAGTCACTGTCCTGGGCCAAAGTTCCATGAGCACTCTGTCATACTCACATCTCGCCTTAACCTGCCATTGACGCTGCATTCTAACTTCACTCTGTCTGAAATTCCGACAAAACTTACAGGCAATGTCCTCTGCATTGCTGAAAACAACATACTTCAGCCGGGCGCGGCGGCTCACGCCTGTAATCCCAGCACTTTGGGAGGCCGAGGCGGGTGGATCACAATGTCAGGAGTTTGAGACCAGCCTGGCCAACGTGGTGAAACCCCATCTCCACTAAAATTACAAAAATTATCTGGGCGTGGTGGCAGGTGCCTGCAATCCCAGCTCCTCAGGGGGCTGAGGCCGGAGAATCACTTGAACCCGGGAGGCAGAAGTTGCAGTGAGCTGAGACCGCACACTCCAGCCTGGGCAACAGAGCGAGACTCTGTCTCAAAAAAAACAAACAAAAGAAAACATCGTATGTCTTACTTGGCATTTTAGCGCCATGCAATCCAGTTGGCCGAATCCTCCTGGAAGCACTGTCTTCTCCTTTCCCACCCGCCTCGCTGGTTGCTCCTTCCCAATGTCCTTTGTCCCTGTTCTGCAAGCGTCCATCACACGCTGGAGCTCCTGAGGGCTTGGTCCAGGCCCTCGTTTCTTCTCAAATTCTACTCTCACTATCATAAAATCTGCCCCCGTGGTTTTAAACACATCACTTGTTACCTAGTTGCTAAAGCTGGAGACCCAGAAGCTACCCTTCATATCTCTTTTTCCTAATCTCTCTTTCTTATTTATTTATTTATTTAGAGACAGGATCTCGCTCTGTCTCCCAGGCTGGAGCGCAGTGGTGCGATCAAGGCTCACTGCAGCCTTGACTTTAGGACTCAAGCAATTCTCCTGTCTCGGTCTCCTTAGTAGCTGGGATTGTAGGCGTGCGCCACCACGGCGGACTAATTTCTTTTTTTTTTGAGACGGAGTCTCGCTGTTGTTGGCCCAGGCTGGAGTGCAATAGAGTGACCTCGGCTCACTGCAACCTCCGCCTCCAGGATTCCAGCAATTACAGGCATGCACCACCATGCCAGGCTAATTTTTGTATTTTTAGTAGAGATGGGGTTTCACCATGTTGGCCAGGCTGGTCTCAAACTCCTGACATTGTGATCCACCCGCCTCGGCCTCCCAAAGTGCTGGGATTATGGGCATGAGCCATCACGCCCAGCCCTAATTTTTATTTTTATTTTTTTGTGGAGATGGGGTCTTGCTATGTTGCCCAGGCTGGTTTCAAAGTTTCGAACTCCTGGGCTCTGGTGATCCTCCGGCCTCCACCTCCTAAAGTGTCAGGATTACAAGCCTGAGCCACCATGCTTGGCCCCTAATCTCTGCATGAAATCCATCTCACTGGTTTTTCTGTTCTCCCTCCAAAACATATCCAGACTCTACTTCCTTCCTTCCATCTGTCTGCCCCCATCCTCACCCAAGCCCCTTATTTCTTACCTGGACAATTGCAGCTGCTCCCCACTACTAATTCACGCTACCCTGTCACCATCTGCAGCCAGACAGGTATTTCTTTTGCGATGCCAGCCTCACCGTGGAATCCTCGGCTTCTAACCTCCCCCAGAGTGGCTCACAGAGTCCAACATGCCCTGGCCCCAGGCTGCGCTGCCACCTCCTCTCTCTGTGCTCCAGCCAGTCTAGGGATCCTGGGCCCCAGCTGTGCTAAGCAGGTCCCTGCCTCAGGGCTCCACCCGGGCACGCTCCCTTCCCTGTGCCTCATGGACTCTCCTCAGTCTTGGTGGATGCAGACCATCTGCCTCTTTCTCAGCTGAGTCTCCCCTGTCCCACGCTGACATCCACTACTAGCGTAGCTCAGTGAGGGCAGCAAGAATGCCACCCTATTCACCAGACCTCCATGCACCCAGTACCAAGCCTGGCCCCCAGCAGGTGCTCAAGAGCAGGGGCTGGCAGTGTCTCCTTGTTGCTGGAGGGGCACAGGGTTAGGTTCTGCAGCAACACAGTCACCCGCGCTGTCTGGGAACAACTAGGCCTGACTGGGATGTGTGATCGCTGTGGACAAACCGTGGAAGTGAGAGTTGCCTTCCTGCAGCCTCAGCCAAACTTCCCAGAAGTCTGTGTACCCCGTAAGCGTCTGGGGAAAATACACCCAAAAGGCAGGAATTTTCCCTCTAAAGTGGCCCTGGGAGCTGTTTCAGCACCCGCCCCCTCCCAGGACCGCCCCGCCTGTCTCCCACTCACTCCCTCCCGGGGGTGGGGCTCACTTGCCCCGGGTTTCCAAGAGCCAAGTTGCTCTAGATTCATACATTTCCTCCAAGTCAACATGTACCCATGACCTTTTTGTGCTTTTGAGTCAGACCAGAATAAGCATGAGGTGTGAAGTTTTATGAGCCCCTGGGAACTGCGTACACCGGGTGTGCTGCTTGGGTAAGACTGTGGGAGAACAGGGTCTGGCTCCTCTCAGCGACAAATGGGTTGGCCCCGCTCCTGGGCGTGGGGCAGGCAGCTCTGTGGTGCGATTGTTCCAGCGTCAAATCCTCCTGAAGGTCCAACTGGCGTATTTGGAGGAGGCTTAATTAAGGCCGCTGTGCTCTTTCTGCTCTTTCCTTTCTTCTAACTTTGTTTACTTTAAGCACTTACTGCAGTTCCAAAGGATAGAGCTCAAGTTAGCGGCTGCCCCTCCAGCCCTTTGAAGATGCAAGTCAGTCCCTTATGCACACAAAAGGAGATCCTACAGGACTTAATTCAAACAGTCTACAGAGTTCCATCTGTCTGTCTTTGCTGCCTCAGAGAGACAGTATGCTTCTGTTTCACATGTTCATAGAACATTTATTTATTTATTTTCGATGGAGTCTGGCTCTGTCAACCAGGCTAGGGTGCAGTGGCTTGATTTCAGCTCACTGCAGCCTCCGCCTCCTGGGTTCAAGCAATTCTCCTCCCTTAGCCTCCCGAGTATCTGGGACTACAGGAGTGCACCACCACACCCAGCTATTGTGTTTTGGACTTTTAGTAGAGATGGGCGGGGGGGGGGTCTCACCATATTGGCCAGGCTGGTCTCGAACTCCTGACCTTGTGCTCTGTCTGCCTTGGCCTCCCAAAGTGCTGGGATTACGGGTATGAGCCACCATGCTCAGCCACAGAACATACTTGGACAAAAAGAAAATCACAACAGATTTTTTTTTTTTGAGTCAGAGTCTCACTTTTGCTATCCAGCCTGGACTGCAGGCTCACTGCAGCCTTGACCTCCTCGGCTCAAGGGATCTTCTCACCCCATCTCCCCAAGTAGCTGGGACTACAGGCCCGCACCACCGTGCCTGGCTCATTTTTGTATATTTTGCAGAGATGGGATTTTGCCACGTTGTCCCAGCTGATTTCAAACTCCTGAGCTGAAGTGACCCCCCACCCCGTCTCCCTGCCACCTTGGTCTCCCAAAGTGCTGGGGTAACAGGCGTGAGCCACTGTGCGCAGCCAGATTGTTTTAGAGTGTAGACATCTTCAAGTTATGTTTATTTACTGATCATAATCCAATAAAATTCCAAACACTAATTTAAAGGAGATAATTTGGCTGGGTGTGATGACTCATGCCTGTAATCCCAGCAATTTGGGAGGCCAAGGCAGGTGGATTGCTTCAGGTCAGAAGTTCAAGACCAGTCTGGCCAACATGGTAAAACCCTGTCTCTACTAAAAATACAAAAAATTAGCTGGGTGTGGTGGCACACGCCTATAGTCCTAGCTACTCAGGAGGCTGAGGCAGGAGAATCGCTTGAACCTGGGAGGCGGAGGTTGCAAGTGAGCTGAGATCACGCCACTGCACTCCAGCCTGGGCTACAAGAGCTAGATTTCATCTCAAAAATAAATAAATAAAATAAAATAAAAAAGGAGATAATTTAATATTTGGAAATTAACAAGTAGGCAATCCTTAGATCAAAGAAGAAATTAAAACAAAATTAAAGACTACATAGAAAGCAATAAAAGGAGAATGCTCAATACCAAAATCAATGAGACAAACCAAGCACCAGAGGAAAATTTAAAACCTAAAATGCTATTATTATTCAAGAAGAAAGATGAAAAAAACACAACACTACAAAACAAAATACTTACCTTAGAAAGCAAGAAAAGAACAAGAAAATAAGTCAAAACAGGCCAGGTACAGGGACCAAAATATTAAAGATGTAATCAATAAAATAACAAAAACAAGGTAGCAAAGAGAAGTACATTTCAAACTGGTTCTTTGAAAAGAACACTAACATCCTCAAAAAGTTTAGTTATGAAAAAAGTAAAAACATGCAAGATAAGGAATGAGAAAGAAGAAATAACCAGACATAAGAGGCCTTAAAATAATGTTAAGAGAATACATGCAACTGTGCCAGCAACAAATTTAAAAAGTTTAGAGAACTGAATGATTAAAAAAAAAAACAAACGTTACCAGAATTGACCTATGAAGAAATGGAAAACTTGGATAGTCCAATAAACAGAGTAGAGTGTGGGATGATGATTAATGGACACTATTGAAAAGAGTTCTAGGCTGGGCACAGTGGCTCTTTGGGAGGCCGAGGCAAGAGAATTGCTTGAAGCTAGGAATTTGAGACCAGCCTTAGCAAAAAGCGAGAGATCCTGACTCTACCAAAAATAAAATAAATTGGCTGGGCATGGTGGCTTGTGCCTGTGGTCCCAGATACTCGGAAGGCTGAGGCAGGAGAATGGCTTGAGCCCAGAAGTTCAACACTGCAGTGAGCTATGATCACACGACTGCACTCGGTCTAGGTGACACAGTTAAGACCTTGTCTCTTACAAAAAGAAAAAAAGAGAGTTCTATAATTTAAGGATTTACAGCCCACTTTTATCCAAGCTTTGACAATCAGAACAGAAAATTCTGAAGTAATTTAAGGACTGTAAGCCAAATGGTGGAAAGCTCCCCAGTCCATTTTCTGAAGGCAGCATAATTTTAATCCTAAAGTCTGATAAGAGACCAGCACAGTGGCTCATGCCTATAATCCCAGCACTTTGGGAGGCTGAGGCAGGCGGATCACTTGAGTCCAGGAGTTTGAGACCAGCCTGGGCAACATAGTGAGACCCCCATCTCTACTCAAAATAAAAAAATTAGCTGGGCATAGTGGCACATGCCTCTAACCCCAGCTCTTTGGGAGGCTGAGGTGGGAGGATTGCGTGAGCCCAGGAGTTCAAGGTTGCAGTAAGCCAAGACTGAGCCACTGCACTCCAGCCTGGGCAAGAGAGTGAGACCCTGTCTCAAAAGAAAAAAAAAAAAGTTACTCTGAAAAAAAGAAAATTATAGGCCCCTTTCAGTTAAAAAATGCGAAGACTCAAAATATTATGAAAAAGAGCCAGAAATACATCAAAGAATAACAAACGAACACATTTCATCCAAGTGGAATCCATTATTCCAGGGATTAAGACTGGTTCCATATTAGGAAATATAGCAACATGTTACTTAAACAAAAGTTAAAGGAGAAGAAACAGTATAATAATATACGGTTCATAATAATAGATGCTGAAAAGGCATTTGCTGAACAGCAAATGCTGTTTCTAGCAGTAAATGCAAAGCCAACAAACAAAACTATCATGGTCAAATTTGCTGCTGGGGAAATGCAAGATAAAGTAACAAGTAACAGGTAAAGTATCTGTACCCATCAGACAGGTAAGAGGCGCAGGGCAGTGGCACGGAGATGGGTGTGCCCTTCACACTCCTGCCAGCACTTGGAGAACGTCATCTGGAATACATCTCCTGACTAATCAGCTCCCGGGAAGCAACTGCATAGAAATAGAGCCGGTGCGTGAATGCACA
Organism: Plecturocebus donacophilus; assembly: GCA_004027715.1. Classification (NCBI taxonomy): domain Eukaryota; kingdom Metazoa; phylum Chordata; class Mammalia; order Primates; family Pitheciidae; genus Plecturocebus; species Plecturocebus donacophilus. The sequence continues at coordinate 10,899 of PVKP010018140.1, forward strand.
CACAGGAGGGCATCCATGGCAGCACTGATCTTGGGGCAGGGTGGAAAAGGTTGGAAAGCAAAGTGAATGCCCGTTAAAGCAGGAATCGGTGAATAAACTATAGAACATTTTCACCATTAACTATCATGCAGCACTTCAGAGAATAAGCTAGAGGGATGCCAGCCTGAGGGAACAGCGAGAAGAGCAAGTTACAGAAGTGTGTTTAATAGGATTCCATTTTTGTAAACCCAAATGTTAGAAATCTATGAATATGTGCATCTGCGTATCTATCTATAATTATATAAGCATGGTGAAAATCTGGGCAACACGCAAGGTTATTCGTTTTGAGGTACAGTGGATGGAATAGAGAGGGGTGATGTATTGGGGGGAGCAAAGAGGGAAGACTAATTTTAAACCATGTCAATAGGATTATTCAACAGTGAGTTCCCTTTTTTTTTTAAACGGAATCTCGTCGTCCAGGTTGGAATGCAGTGGCGCAGTCTTAGCTGACTGCAACCTCCGACTCCCGGTGGACGCCATTCTCCTGCCTCAGCCTCCTGAGTAGCTGGGACTACGGGTGCACACCACTGCGCCCGGCTAGTTTTTTGTATTTTAGTAGAGACAGGGTTACACCATGTTGACCAGGATAGTTTCCATCTCCTGACCTCGTGATCCCCCTGTCTTAGCCTCCCAAAGTGCTGGGATTACAGGTGTGAGCCACCATGCCTGACCTCCTTTTTTGTACCTGGTCTTGCTCTGTCGCCCAGGCTAGAGTACAGTGGTGCCATCATAACTCACCGCAGCCTTAACCTCCTGGGCTTAAGTGATCTTCTTGCCTCAGCCTCTCAAGTAGCTGGGACTGCAGGCATACATCACCATGCCTGGCTAATTTTTTTTTTATTTTGTAGAGACAGTGTCTCCCTATGTTGCCCAGGCTGGTCTTGATCCTCCTGTTTTGGCTTCCTAAAGCAAGAGGATTACATGCCCTTTCTTTGGTGTGTATGATTGCTTTTATCACACCCCCAGTCAGACAGCCACAACTTGGATGATCTTTAAGACCTTTGCAGGTGTGAGTGAAATCTCACTTCAAATTTCCTGAATGTGTGTGCTCTTCCAGCTTAATCCAAATTTTAAGTACTAATAATGAACACGCTTGGGTCTGTGTCCGGGAAGCACTTCAGGGTTCTTAGGGTCTTGGGATGCAGTGTCCAGTGAACATCGAGTATCTCCTCCAGTGCTAGAAACCACATTCTTGGTCTAAAGACTAGCGTGAAAGCTGTCTTCGCAGTCAACCAATACCTTCAACGCAGCATGCTGAACTTGGCTGAGGCAATGGAAGATCATCATACACACACCCTTGCGGTGTCAATGACATCCCCGTGCCCTGGAGCGCCTAGCTGGTTCACTGTCAAGCACTGACTGTCCCACCGCATCCGGGAGCCCCTGAAAAGAGTCTAACTGTGCTCATTTGGGGGTTGTTAACCACACCTCCCACTGTCTCTGCCACTCAGTGCTTTGGTTTGGAAAGCATAGCCCTTCCCTTCTCTAGGCCTTTGGATTTCTGTTGCCATTTTCTTTTGACTGGCTCTTGCCCAGTTCAACGGGGCAAAGGTGGATGAAGTATTTGAATAGCTGAGGGGAAAATTTCTTGATTAAAGCCAATTCTTTGCCGATTCTACACTGAAGCTGTGCAGCTAAATGTGGCTGGACAAAAACGCAACCGGGATGGCCATTCCCACTTTAAATTCACGGTCATCAACCTCAAATAGGCCCTTCATGTCACCTGGCAAACATATCATACTTCTCTGGCCTATTCACTTTCCCGTTATCCTACAGGACTGTGCACCTTCTCTCTCTCCAGATCACCATCACTTCCTGCCCTGTATTCATTCTTGCCTGATGTGCGAACACAAGCAATCATCCGAATCTCAAGCTCTCCATCTCCACTCATCTTCCTGACCTGCCAGGCCCTCTCCTCCCTTCTGTGCCTCTTGAATTTCTGGTCAGTTCTCTCCATGTACATACAGCCAGATTCCTCTAGAGTTGCTGGTATTTCTCTCCAATTTCCCTCCTTCCAATTTCCTCGAATCTACTCCAACCTGGCTTTCACCTCCAATGCTCCATTGAAACTGCTCTCAGAAAGGTCTCCAGTGACTTCAGCGTTGCTAGGTCCATTGATAATTGCTGGTCCTCATCCCCTGACTTAGCACTAGCACTCAACAGTCTGAAATCTTTCTGGCCTCGGCTTCCAGGATCCATCCCCTCCTGCTGTCACTGTCTCTGGATGATCCTGGTGAGTCTCCTTTGCTGTTCCTTCAACTGCCTAAACCCTAAGTGTGGCTTTTGTCCTGCTGGAGCTTGGACCAGGGACCTCAGAGTGGGCTGAGCAGCAGCCAGTGCAGTGCAGAGACTGCCACTTACTCTTGGGAAGTTGAGACTGATCAGGGTGTGGGGCTGCCTCCCTGGGCTTGCGGGAGAGGCCACATTTTATTGTGAACATTGTACTAGGTTTGGTATGTGTCACTGTTGATAGCTCTAGAAGCTATGGATCACCAAGAGACCAGAAGAAAACAGAGGACAAGTTTGGGAAGTCCACAGAGCATTTTATTCCACAGGAAGAAAAGTGACGACTCTGTTATGAGAACCAGACTCCAGAGTCTTAACACACTGGTGACTGTAATAGTGCTTACATAATAGAGAACCAGGTATTTTTAGAATTTTATCAAGCAGCTACTATGGTATTTTGAGGCACAGATGATACTTACAAACGAAGTGGCCTTGGAGCCTTCGGAACACTGAGGTGAGTCCCCACCAAGCAGCAAGACAGTCTAGGATTAGGGGAAGGGCCACTTGTCTGTTTCCCACTGCGTAGTGGCCAGGCCTAGGGCCTGGCTTGCCTTTCAGGGAGCACAGAGAAGCAGCGACAGCCAGGGAGCCACACGGGTCAGCCAACTGTGCTGGCTCAAGGGACTGGGTGGCTTTGGAGAGCTCCTTACCCAATTTCCCCTTATTCATTTATTTTACTGTCCTCAGAGATGAATTGTGTGTTTGAGGCAGAAAGGAAAGCGGCAGAAAGGATGATAACAAAGTCTGAGACATCACTGGCTGAACAGCAGCTTACAAAGAAACCGGCATCGAGGAGCCAGGGGCCTGCTTCCTCCAAAGCTTTGGATGTTTTCCTGGTGAGAACCAGGAGGGGATGTCAAATGCCCCTGAAACCTGGCCGTGCCTGGCCCGGGGCTGCAGAGCAGGGATTGCTGAGAAGTGGGGCGGCCAGCAGTGGCCCTTCCACCTCCCACCCAGCCCCACCCCATTGGTCTTTGGATTCCATTTTAACATCTGCCTCTCCAAAGGGGCAAATGTCAAAGTGCTTGGTTGTGCAATCAGAAGTGATGGGCAGCTATTTAAAGAGCTGCTTAAAATTAGAAAGGAGCCCGAGGAGGGCATCTGAACACTTCTCTGGATTCCTCCTGAAGCAGCAGCCCACAGGGCAGCCCACAACTAAGCTTCCCGAAGTCAGACCTGAGAATACCCCAAGCTGCCGCAGCCCAAAGCAGATTCTTTAGTAACCCTAAACTCCTTAATCTCATCAAGAAATTTCAAGTGACTTTGTTCCAGAAGGCGACAGAAAGCTCACTGATGCATACAATCAACCCTTCCAAGAGTCTCATCTTTTAAGAGATCATGATCTCAGGCAGTGGGTTACTGCTGACAAAAACCACAAGCCAAACTCGTGGGGGTGCAAGGAGGGAGGCTGAGGGGGAGCTGGGGAGGAGCTGCCACTTGGCTGCCTTCTGCTGTGATCTGGAGCAGTGCATGAGTGCTGATACAATCATGACTACCCCCCCCGCAAGACACAAACAAACTAAAACCCACCCAATGCCACAAAAGCCAAGTTTCTATTCTGCAACCCACTAACTTGGAGTTCAGTGAAGGCTCTCCAAGCCTCCAAGTCTAAAAAAGCTGATCCTTGAACACTAGGTAGCTAAAGCACTTGTGCTGAAGCTCCCTTCCTTCCTCTCTGCATGCATGCACGTGGGCGCGCGCACACACACACACACACACACACACACACACACAGAGGGGAAGTGGGAGAGGAAAGAGGGGAAGGAGATTAGCTTCATTTGTGTCTTGGAAGGATTTGGGTCATGAGTTATAAACACCAAAACCTTCCACGCATCCACTGAGTCATCCCAGACTCAGCTATATGTGACAAGGTTGTAGAAATTGATTAGCTTTATTAAAATAAAAATTTAAAAATCACAAGGTGAGTCATTCATTCCAAAGTGAGGCCCGTTTTCCCCTCTCCCTATTGGCTTAATCCTTATAGAAAAGAGAGACACCAAAAACAAGACCCAGGGCGCTCACACCAGGCCTTGCTCCCAGCCGGAATTTAAAACCAAGGATAAGAGATGCTTCCGTCAAATCTTGGTTCCACGAAAAGCTTACAAATACAGCTGTTTAATACTCCTATTTCATCCCCCTTTCTGGAACTCTCCCCCATCCTTTCTCATCCTGGGGTTACCATCCCTGTGTCCCCTCGGGCTGTGGAGCTGCGATGCCCACATGTGACTTTATTAAAAAGAAAAGAATCCCAGGGCTTTGTTCTTGGTGCTCAGGAAGGAGGGCACGCTTATGTGGATTTCTATTTGTTGCAGTAGTTCAATGAGATTCTTCTTCTCCTTCTCAATCAACAGAGTTTACCCATGTTTCAAACCTCTCTAGTAATAACCTGAGAAAACTGAGAATGCTGATTTGCACGTGTGTGGTAATGGAACACAGGTTTCCCTCCAAGTTTGGTTAAGACTAGTTAGGAAAAAGCCAAACAGGTAACTTAAATCATTTGTGAGAATCTAAGCACTCTTTGTAAAATGGGGGTGAGAAATTAAAGGTGGGCCCCCAAGCCCCTCTCCTAGATCCTTCTGAAGGGCCAGCGCCAGTCCTGGGTGTCGCCGCTCACGGCCCAACTGGACAGCCACGATGTCAAAGGCGTCCCTCCTCAGTCAGAGCTCTCACCTCAACCCACTTTCCTGGGAATACTTTAGTCTCCAAAACTAAGACGTAACATTCTTTAACTTTTAAGAATGCCTTTCTATAGACAGTATCCTGAATTAGACATGTAGAATTAGTGCAATATAAGATCCAATATAACTTTATATTACTTTACAGTTAACAAGCCTTTACACACAGCACAGGCCCTGTTCAGAAATGTTCCTATATATTTACAAACACACAGTTGTACATATATACATGTTAACAAAATACAGGGCAATCTAAAAATTAGATTCGTCTCAGTACATGTTTTTAAATGTTATTTAACCAATACCTTTAAAAATTACTTCCCACAATCTAAAATAACTCCCTGCCTCACAAATTAATATGATTTCCATTTGTATTTTTCCTCATGAGCATTTACTTTCCCTCATTCCTTGACAACTTCCCTAAAGCTGACTCTTCCCTAAAGCTCGGCCCCCTTTCCTCCGGGGTCTGGCCGCGGCGGGAGTGCGTCTGGGCAGCAGGGGCCTCAGGAGTCCAGCTCCAGCTGCTCGCGGTTTTCGCTGAGTCTCAACATCAGCTGTTGTTCATAGTAGAGGCTCTTTGCGTAGTTTATTTCTTGTGACAACTTCACAGCGAGGACCTCGGATTTCACGTGGACCTAAAGAGGAGAACAGGGTGAGTCACCTGCCCCCAGGGTGGGGAGACCCAGGAGTCAGATCCACCCAGGCAGTGGCTCCTGGCCCAGCTGCGTCTCAGGGTGGGATGGGTGCCCGTCAAAGAAACAGAGATGCCAGGGCCTGCTCCTAGTTCACCTGCACTCACAAGTCTCGGGTGGGGTCCTGCAATCTGTCTTTTCAAACATTCCCCAGGACTGTGCAACCAACCCATACTCACCTGACATTTGGGACACCCCGGAACTGATCTGCAGAGGTGAGACCAACAGCAAGAATGTGGGATTCACATCTAAGGTCTGGTGACGGCCGATGAAGGAAGAATAATCAGCGAACAAAAGCCTGTAGGCCTTTCTTACCACAAACACCTCCCTGCCTACCTGCTTAGAAAGGGGCAGAGGTATAGTGGCCGAGGCTGCCCACCTGCTACAGTGAAAGGATCTGGAGAAATACACTTTGGTGTGCTTGCTGTCTTCATCAGCCAGCTCTAACTGAAGCCAATGGTCCCGGGGGAGCCTTGCACAAGCCCAAATGCATTCCTGAGCAAGGGGAGGTCAAAGGACTCCAGAGGAGAGAGGCCCAATGAGGCGAAGCAACTTCTGATCCACAGAGAGAGGAGAGGTGAGCAGGCCCTTTTGATTAACTTATCATTCTTGAATTTGAGCATCAAAATCCTGGCATCCCAGGTGAGAATGAGCAGGACTAACACCTGGGTGCCATGACAAACCACCAGGGCAGACTGGCCAGAGACAGCACAGCGAGGGGCTCTGCAGCTGGTGTCAAGCCACTTGGATTTGAATCCCAGCTCCTCAAGGTCGGCTGTGTAGCCTTTTTGTTTTTTTTTTTTTTTTTGAGTTGGAGTCTTGCTCTTGTTGCCTAGGCTGGAGTGCAATGGCCTGATCTCAGCTCACTGCAACCTCCGCCTCCTGGGTTCAAGCAATTCTCTGCCTCGGCCTCCCAAGTAGCTGGGATTATAGGCATGCGCCACCACACCTGGCTAATTTTCGTATTTTTAGTAGAGATGGGGTTTCACCATGTTGGTCAGGCTGGTCTCAAACTCCTGACCTCAGGTGACCTACCTGCCTCGGCCTCCCAAAGTGCTGAGATTATAGGCATGAGCCACTGCGCCCAGCTGGCTATGTAGCTTTGAATGAATAACCTGACCTTAACCAATAGTGAAGTGAGGATGACAGCAACACAGTTCTCAGACAACCCACAAGACACCAGTCCCCCAGGAACATCAACGACTCTCAGGAACTTTATTATTTAAAAGCTTTGTCATAACAATACCTAGTCCCATTTGGAGGCAAAGTATAATTTTATTTATAAGTACTTATTGCGCATGCTAGATACTACTTCTATGTGCAGAACAAGCATTCCTCTTTCCAGCGTTAATGAGAAACGATGGAGAAGCCAGTGGGAGTTCCAGCATTTTCTGTGATTCCGTGCACCGAAGAATACCATTGAGGAGCAGAAAAACCCTGTGTGTTGTGTTAGCTGTTCCTTACCACCACCGAGAGTAAGTATCGGTCCCCTCACTACATCTATGGGTAACTGAGGCACAAACGTTGTGAGGCAGTAACGTCCCCAGGGTCATCCATGGGCCAGCTGGGAGGGCAGCATCGCCTCGGGAACACACCCCGGGCCCCTCCCACGTTCAGGACTGAGAGGCAGCACTCCCGGGAGGGCCCAGCCCGAGCTCCTGCTGAAGAGGGGAAGCAGGGTGGATGCACGGGGCCCTCAGGAGCCTGAGGACAGGCCCGCGCACTCACCATCGGCTTCTGGTGGGAAGGGCCTGGGATGGACACTCCACTGCTTGTGCTCACAGCCTTCTTGGTCACCTGCACGTACACTTTGCCATGGTCTTTGGAGACAAGGCAGTGGTAGAGGTCATCGTATTTGACTTCTAGGAAAATGGCTTCTCGGTCCACGTAGTCTCCACTTTTCAGGAAGTAAACCGCCTTGGAGGAGATGAGCACGCAGTAGCTGTCAATGTTCTCCACGGCGATGAAGCTGCAAAGCGAGATGGGAACACAGGAGTGACAGCTGCGCTCCGCCCCGCATCAGTGGAGGCCCACGGTGGGCTCTGTGGCCCGGGGCCTGAGTGCAGACCCAGACCCCGCCGCTCACTGCACCTTGGGCGGGTGGTTTCCTCCTGCAGAGCTTCAGCTTCCTCTTTTGTAAATTAGGACAGAAGTGAGCCTGGCCTCAGGGGACTGTTGTGAGGCCCATGGCCATGGCACCCCGCACCCCTCCACAGGACGCTCGAGAAATGTCAGCTGGTGATGACCACCACCCATTTCAACCATAGAAATAATTTTACATCCTGAAACTTGTGGGGTGTCTGCATGTTTGGATGGCTTAAAGCTTACAGAAAACTGTAACAATGCTCTACTGGACACGACAGAAAACACGATGCCTTTCAATGTGAAACTGAAGGAGAGCTGGAACCATTCACTGCCTGGCAGAGGGGAGGCAAACACGAAGGGGCGACAGGATGTGGCTGGGGATGATGAAGGTTGAAGGGGAAGAAGCAGCATTAAACAGGTTCAGCAGGCCGGGCGTGGTGGCTCACGCCTGAATCCCAGCACTCTGGGAGGCTGAGGCGGGTGAATCACGAGGTCGAGAGATCGAGACCATCCTGGCCAACATGCTGAAACCCTGTCTCTACTAAAAATACAAAAATTAGCGGGGCGTGGTGGTGCACACCTGTAATCCCAGCTACTCAGGAGGCTGAGACAGGAGAATTGCTTGAACCTGGGAGGCGGAGATTGCAGTGAGCCGAGATTGCACCACTGCACTCCAGCCTGGTGCCTGGCAATAGACCGAGACTGTCTCAAAAAAAAAAAAACAGGTTCAGCAAATGGCACACCATGAAGAGACGGCCTGGAGTTCAAGCACTTGCACACCTGCATCTACTTCCTCCCTCCCAAAGCTCAGCATGTCTGGGGACAGGGCACTCCTGTCCACTTCAGGTTCAGAAAACTCTCAGAGTCAAACAGCATTTTCTTGGGTGAAGCTATCATCTTCATTTTTGAAACTATGAGTTGTTACTTCAGCAGTGTTAGAGCTACTCCGAAAAAACCGAATTCCTCTATCATGGAGCTCACACATTTAAAGTATAAATTTATGCATGTCAAACCTCTCTGGCCACTGAATGGAGACCAGTGAACCTTGGGAACAGCGTGACAGTTTCCCGGGCCTGGCTGCCTTGCCTGCATCTTGTGACAGCCCTTCACAATGGGGCTGCAGTGTCCAGGGACAGCGGACAAGGATGGCAGGAACACTAAAGGCTGACGACAGAGTGGCGGTCGAGCTCCCGCTGCCAAACTGAACTGCTCAGAGCCAAGCGCTACCTGGAAGTGTTGTGAAACCTAGTTCCAGAGCTGCACTGTTCCCGGGTCCTCTGAAGGAGGCAGAAGCCCGGGGGGGGGTCCCCTGCCTGTCAGGGGGAGCAGGCTGTTGGGCCCCTGATCACTTGGGGTCTATGAGGACACATACCTGCTCTCTCAACTTCTCTAAAAGCACATCCCCTCCCCACAAGGATCACAGGTTCCAACCTCTCTGGGAAGCCGTCCCCACATACTCCAGCCCCTTCTCCACTTTTGAGCATTTAATTGCGATGCCCCCAAAGCATAGCCAAGCACCAACTCGTTATTTCCACGTGTCCTAGATAAGTCTCTCTGCTCTCTGCCTACGAGGTGAGCCCCGTAAGTGGGGTCTGTATCTCACAGCCCTGTGTCTCCCTGAGCACCCCACGGAGTTGGCCACCCCATCAGCACTCAGTAAGTCTCTGCCTTGTTCCAGTTGCCATTTTAATTACAGACATCTGTGACAAAAACTGGGGTTTATTGTTCTATTCTAACTGGTTGGCAATGCCAAGAATGTAGACTTGTAAAGTCTCAATGCCAGAATTAGAAAGACCCGCAGCCATCAGCGTTCAGGCCACTCGGCACAGACGGTCTCATATCTTGCGCTCTGACAGCATCGAGCGAGGCATCGTCACTAAACAGAGTTAGGTGGAATCTGAAATAGCTGGTCTAGGGAAGAAGGGAGGGCACGGGACAGACAGCAAGACAGACTTAGAGGGATAAAGATGATCCTGACACAGAGAAGAGGCGACATGGTGCCCGCCAGAACTGGCAGGGACCCGAGCTAAGATCCTGGAGCAGCCTACACTCCTGAGCACTGGTGGGCCTGGTGCACAGCCCCTGAGGCCATCATGGGCTCTCCAAGGAGACTCCAAAGTTGGCCACCATGATTGGGGTGACAGCAGGAACGTGCATGAAAAATCCAACTGAGATTTGAGGTCCTTTCCTCTAGGTGGGCATAGCACATACACTTCCACCCCCCTGCCCAGGCCTCCCCCCGCCCCACACTGGGCACTCGCCATAGCTAACATTTGCATGTCAGCCAAGGGCTTTCCGTCAGGGCAGCTGCTCTCACACCTAGGCCAGAGTGGCCGACACGACCAGTGTGCTTTCCATCCCAGAAAACTTCTACAGGCTTTAACGCAGACTCTTCCAAGATGCCCCAGATGCTATAAGTCCTCCTTTAGGCCAGAACCACTTCTGGAGGAGGGTGGCTTTGAGCCGGGATGCCCTCTGAAAGGTAGAGAGCACAGTGAGGGAAACACAGGCCGAGCGGCAGGAAAGCCCGGCCCGCTGGCTGACTCTGGCTGAGTCCGCTGTCTTCTTGGGAGCTCAGATCCCTTCATCTCTTTGATGGAGAGGAAAATCCCTGCCAGCTTTCTTTACAAAGTGAGAACAGAGGTCAAAGAATTCCTGGCCATACAGAAAGGTAAGTGGAGGAAGGCTGTCAATCCCACGGACCTTTGTCCTGTAAGTCCAGGGCCCTGTGCATGCCCTGAAGCTGCTACTGATAACATATTTTTGGAAATTTGCATGAAATGTTCTAAAGTCTTTTTAAATCAAAAGCAGATCAGAGCCAAGGGTCTGGCTGAAGGAAGGAGAAGGGAGATAGTGAGGCCATGGCTGGAGCTGGCAGTGACCCCAGGGACCAGGTAGCCACAGCCGTGTCCCCATCGTCCTCCTCTGGCTTTCTTGCACCCACAACGCCCAGGACTTTGGGCTGCATCATCATCGTTATTATTAATTTTAATTTATTTTTTACAAAACCTGGCAACCCCATCACATAATAATTAAACAGCTCCAGACCAGACCTCTTATCTAATGGAGCCTGATCCCAAACTTGTTACTCCGTGAGCGAAGCACCAAAGCTCAGGGTGGTAAGCGAAGCCTGGCAAACGCAGCAGGCTCCCCGCCCGCCCCTGCTGCCCCTGTGCGCCTTCCTCCATTCCCTTTCCCTAAAGCCGCAGGCCACTGCCCTCCCTCGCTGGCCTATTCTCCCAGGCTTTCCTTTGCCTCACCTGAGCTTCTGGTGCTCACACTGCTTTGCAGTCTCGACCCGGGCTCTCCTCTCTTCACTGTCCTTAGAATCAAGCTTCCTGCAAGGCCTACTTTTGGTCTACAAATGAGTGACTGCTGGAAAAACCTCAAGGGAAGAATGCCACCATGGTCTCAGGTGGTCCTGAACACACTCCTTCTGTTCTCTGATCTGTTATTAACTGAGAGGAAAGGGGAACAGAAAAGTGCAGCCAGAAACACACAGCATCCAGATGAGCTTTATCCTTCAAATCTGAGACCTAGAGAAGTCACCCAGTCTTTGGCTGACACATTTTAGGTTGCTGTAGATACTATAATTGATTCTATTTAAAAAATAGGATTTTTATACTATTCTTAAACCTTGGTTAAAAGTTTTAACTCTTGGGGAGGAACATGGTGGCTCTCACCTATAATCCCAGCACTTTGGGAAGCTGAGGCGGGAGGACTGCTGGAGCCCAGGAGTTCAAGACCAGCCTGGGCCACATGGTAAGACCCCATCCCTATTAAAAAAAAAAAAGAAAAAGTTTTAACTCCCCTTTAAGGAGAGAAAGAGGATACTCTGGCCTTGGGGGTCAGTGTTAGAACATCTCTTCTGAGGGAAGGGAAGGCTGCGGCACCGTTACACCCTTTTCCAAGATGACAGGTGCTAAGAGTGGGTGAATCTGGCAAAAGCCAATGCCACCAAAGTAGCATAATGCCACCAAAGTAGCACCACCATAAACCATGAATCACAGGGCTGAAGCGGACCCACCATAAACTACGAACCACCGGGCATTCTCAACAGCAGCCACGGCAACACTGACAGCAGCTTCAAGCCTCCTCCGGGGCAGGTAACAACGTCCTCCCAAATCACACTGCAGCCTTGCCAGGGGAGCCAGCCGCCCTGGTGCTAGTCACCTCTGCCTCTCACTCTGCCCAGAGTTCCCCATCCTGATGTGTAGAACCCCATCGGTCTACTCTGCAGGGCCACTGTGATGGTGTGAGCTAATCCACGTGCCCCACACAGAAGAGACCCGAAGTTAATGGTGGCTCTTCTGTTGTGAACAGGTGCCCAGCTATCCCGAACCCGTGGGGATGACCCCTCCTTCCCCCACACATCCTCTCATCAGCAGATTGGAAAGAGAGACGTCCCTCTAATAGTCCACATGGAAAACAGGCTCATGACCAACTTCTCCCAGGGAGAAACCTGCCAAGTAACCGTTTCAGCCACTCTACTTGACTTTTCTCCTGCTCTTTTTTTTTTTTTAAAGCTATATTAACTCATTCATATACCTGATTCTACTTCCTCTGGAGTCATTTCAAAATCAGAAACATTCTGAGTTGCCTGACTCAGTGCTCCTGGAACAGACCCCTCTACCCCTAGGTGTTACCCCTACCCCAGGTCCATCTGTGTCCCCGACTCTATGGGCTCAGTGTCGCTCTGAGTGCCCGGCCCTCTTCAGGGCACCTCAGCATCCACTGGGGAGCGGCTCCTTCCCCAACCTTTGCTCTTCAGCACCCCCAGCCTCAGCTGATGGCATCCCCATCAACCAGATACTATCGTATCTGTAGGTACTATAGTTGATTCCGGGCAAGGAGCCCAGAGCCTCTCTCAACTCTCCTCCTCACTCAGATTCCACCCTAGCAGTCTGGGGATCCACTGGCACTGCTTTCTGAATACCCTCCACTCTGCCCTCTTCTAGTCATGGCTATGGCCACTGTGTCCAGGCCGCTCCACCTTCTCCCTAGGCAACTCCAAGGGCCTCCTAACTGGCTTCCTGCCTACAGTTTCCCCACCTGCCGCTGTCGAGGTTTGATTTTCAATGAGTGGGATCCTCTCCCTCACAATCTCACTACCACCTATGGGAGAGGCAAGTTCCTTGGCATGACCATGGAGGTCAGTCTTCAGCATCCAGCCTGGGAACACACCTTTCCAGCCTCTGCTCCTTCCCTCCACAAGTGCTGCTGCCACAAAAGGCTGACCCCGAATTCTCCAGAGCTGTCGTATCTCTTCTGCCCCGTGTCTCTGCCCAGCACTGTGCTCTGCACATGCGCCTTCTCTCCTTGGCACATTCCCCCACCTCCCGCAAGGTTAGGTGACTCGTCCAGAGCCTTCTCTGCGAAGTCTTCCCCAGCTTTCCAGTATCAATTAATTACTTCCCATCTGTGGGTCCGTAACATGTTGCTCACACTTCTATTTTAACAGCAATATATGTTACAGGTCATTGGCAATACAGTGTCTGCTTCCCCTGCTATGCACTGAGGACAGAGGAAATTTCTTACTCACCCTGGCACATAGTAGGATTCAATAAATGTATGCGTGAGGGTGTCTCAGAAAATGACACTGGCATTGTGGCAAGGCAAGGAATTTGCCAGCATACAGGCAACTTTGGATGCTGGACACACATTACCAGTAGGAAAGTTTAAAACTTCTCTGATAACTCCCGAGTTAGCTGATTAAAGATTTAGCAAAGCTTTAGCTTTATCAGAGGAGCTGAGCCATCTGCCAAATGCAGGTTTTAATTCAGGGGCATATTGAAAAATGGCTAAGTCTGTAAATGTCAATAGTTACTGATAGATTATTTCCTGGCTTAGGAAATAGAAGCTAATGAATTCTATTCCATTTCTCAGAAGGAGGGATTGTTTTTATTTGGAGACTGTGTATGTTACCGTAAGGTTTGTATTTATAATTATATGCCATTAGAATCAGTATTATATGGTGTGCTCAATAATTTTCCTGATTTCTCTCTCTCTGTGAAATTTCTCAAGAAAAGACAGGATACAAAAATCATAAACAGCACATTTACTAAGTTAACAAGAAAAGAGACTTTTACTCTTGACTTTTTGTTTTCTTCTATATTCTTGGATTTGCTAACCACGCATATAAGTTTCTTTTTGATATAGGGTTTCACTTTGTCACCCAGGCTGGAGTGCAGTGGCATGGTCTCAGCTCATTGCAGCCTCAACCTCCCAGGCTCAAGCAATCCTCTCACCTCAGCCTCCCAAGTAGCCAGGGCTACAGATGTGTGCTACCATGCCTGGCTAATTTTTGTATTTTTTGCAGGGAAGGGGTTTTGCTATGTTACTCAGGCTGGTCTTGAACTCCTGCCCTCAAGCGATCCTCCCACTTTGGCCTCACAGCTCTTTGGGAGGCTGAGGTGGGAGGATCGCTTGAGGCCAGGAGTTCGAGACCAGGCTGAGCAACATGGTGAGACTCCCCCTACATCTCTACAAAAAATTAAAAGGAGGACTGACTTATTCCAGCTGGTGGATGTATAGGCTACTTTTATTTTTTATACTTTTCTGTAGTTAACAAAATCTCATAAATGTTACTTTCTAAAACTACATTTAAAAGTACAATTTAAATCGTCTAATTCCAGAGAGCAGTGATTAAAGCAGCTTCCTAGGTCACGTGGGTTGCTCATGAGTGTTTCTTAAAAGATAGGAGCCACCCGACTGCTCACCAGCCTAGTGTGCACCATTATATGTGATGCAGTCTTAGAAATAAAATAGGTACCGTAAAAAAATGAAAATGAGTTTCTGGCTACAATGAGACATGAGTTAGAAGAAAACTTAACCACATAGGAGAAATTTTACTTTAACATCATCTTAACCCGGATCGTATTTCAAAACCAAAATTGAGAAAGATGGGAAGCAATGACAATTGTGCAACTTATCAGAGGAATATGTGATTAGCTTGAAAGTGAAGCTTTTTCAGCTGGCCAGACCAGAAATCACATGTCGGTAACTATCTTTTTAATACTAATTAATTAGATAGAATGAAAAAATTAAATGCAACTCGATCTGGGAGAACAAAGTTGAAGTCACCATGGGGCTGGGGACTTTGTGGGGTTTTCACTGCATCGGGAAATAATTACACAATATTTTCCAGAAGTGAAACAGTGAGCCTAACTGGAAAAAATGTGGAAACATTTACTTAGAACAGTAGAGCAGGGTATTAAAGACCCTTTAAAGGGGTTAACTCTGGAGGAAAATATGAAAATAATTAGGTCTTTAAACATGTTTTTAATTACAAATCTAGGATAAAAGTCAGAGGTATAATTTGGTGCTCGTGCGCTTTTCCTGAAAACTCCTTTCTTGCAAAGTGATGAGTGTAATGTTCACTTCACCCTGAAGACACAGGCTGACAACTGAGGACACTTCAGAGCACATTCGCCAGACTCCCTGATGGCTTCTTCCCTGTATACTTAAGAAGGCTGTGGTCACGTGCCTCCTTCAGCATTTACTGGCAAGACTCAACCCACAACTTGGGTGGAGACACATGGTTTTCATCTTTAAAGTCAAAATTCATTCATGCCAATATCTCTTCCTAGTTCATATGAATTTTGAGTTTCATGAAATCGATTTTACTGATTTTGATTCCAGTTTTTAGCTCTCTCTGGCTCTGTTTTTCAACGTGTATATCTCACTGGGAGCAATCCTATGTTGGCTGTACTATGCAGTTTCTTCTATTGCAAATGAATTTCACAGTGACCAGAGACAGTTCAACTTGAATAGAAGTAAGTTGGAGAGGAAAGTGGAAACACAACATGCAATAATTTATAATCTCATTTAGCCTCTGACTAAAAAAAGCCCGGATGATTGGAACATGGACACATGTGAACACAAATGCTGAACTGCAGCTATCTGACTATACTTACTGGGCACCTATTAGATGCCAGGCACTGTTCTATGTACTGAGGATTCTTTCATGAATGAACAGACAAAAATCCAAGCCTCCCAGCGTTGCCATTCTAGTAGACTCGGCACCACATCCTGCCAGACCTGAGAAATGACTCTCTAGACCTCCCATCCAAAGGCTAAAAGTTCCAACTACAAAGCAGTATCAAGAGCAGTCATGGTACCAAATTCCTGCCCCAAGAAAGGCAGGAATATAAAGTCCTCCCTGGAGTGAACTGCATGGGCACTATGGGCACTGGACTGAAACAGCAGAACCTATTAGTGACACCTGCTGTGGACAGAGTTACCCCTCCCTGCCAATTCACATGTGGAAGCCCCAACCCCAATGTGATCATTTGGAGTAAGTAATTACAGTTAAATTAAGTCATAAGGTTGGGGCCTTGAGCTGATAGGATTAGTACCCTTTTAAGAGACACCAGAGAGCTCCCCGCTTCTCTCTGCAATATGGGGACACAGTGAGAAGAGGGCTGTCTGCAATGTTTTGCGAGCATTCTGCAGCAAAAATAGGATATCAAAGTTTAAGAAATTTTTACAGGAGAAAAACCTTAAAATTGAGAACATTTTACTCCTTATCTTCTCTCTTTGAACAAAGTAGAATGAGACTGCCATTTTCTAGAAACAAAACACTAAGGCCAGGCTATGGCACACAGTTGAGTACCACTCCTTTGAGTAAAAGGCTGTTTACCATCAGTTATATCTAAAACTAAAACACATTTGGGGCAAGGAATTCTTTGACCAGATCTAAGGTCCGAGAGTCAGGAAGATAACTCAGATCAGATGGAAACTTCTCAGGCTCAAAAGGAGAAGAGGCAACTCAGTAGACCCATAGGGCTGGTTTCCCATGGTCTGACTTACAATTCGTCCTGCGTGTTGTCCGTGAGTTTGAAGAGCTGCTCCTGTCCTTCCGCCTGGCTCTCTGAGTATCGGGGAAGCAGTCCTTGGGGCCCTGTGCAGCACCGCGGTTTCCGAACCCTCTGTGCTTGAGTCCTAGACATGTAAATGGACAAAAAGCCAAGAGGTGACGTGTGTAGGTTAAAATGATTTTCCTTTCTCACTAAATTAAAAGCACTCTGTAATACAAGACATACTCCAAATCTAGTGAACAGAATTAAACTACAGTATTCCCTGTGAATGTGCCATGAAATAGTGGTTAAAGCCCCTCATTGGAGTCTGAATCCTGCCTCTACCCTATTCTGGCTGTGTGATCCTGGATAAGTTAGTTGACTTCCTTAACCCTCAGTTTCACTCTTCTCTCTGAAAAGGATGATGACACCTACCTTATAGGACTGCTGTGAAGATGAAATAAAACAGTGCCCGCCAAGCCTGGTCTTGGCCGATGGTGAGTGGCCCACCAGTGGCAGCTCTCGTTCCTGCCGCTATTACCATAATTGAGCCCCCCGGGCCACACGCTGTTTTTCTAGGCATCTCTGCAGGAGAGCCATCTTGAGATTTGTGATGGGTTTGGAAGAAAATCCTGGGCATTTAGTAAGAACACACCAACCCTTGAGACTTCTTCTAAGATGAGGTCAGTTGCTTGGGCAAAGGGTGAGGGACATGGCAATCGTGAGGAGAAGAAAGGCCCCCTGGACCTGGCCCAGGCCAAGGCTGGGGTTCTGTAGTGGCTCAAAGGCCACTCAGCTGTCGGCAGCCCGGAGGAATTTGCTTTGCTATGGCTTTCAGGGTAGGCTGATGGTATCTTTTTCCACACACCATATACAGGGTAACTGATAAGTACTTTCTGGTACTTTCCTAGAAACAGGAGTGCACATTCGTCTTGGAAAAGCTGTGCTATTTCAGATGACTGATAAGAGTGCACTGGGTCTGTCCTCGGCCTTGTACTTGCTGTACTTTTTATTATTTGTTCCTGGAGCCCACTGAAGCAAAACACCCATCTCTAGTCACATCTAAAAGAGAGGGGAAGGCTTACACATTGAATCAGCACTTCAGAAACATGAACTAACAGAAGGTAATATAGATATTTGCTTACAAGGGCAGCAAGTGCTCTGGTGGGCAAGTCAGGTTAGTAATATGGACAGAAACTACCCCAGAAACTTGCCACAGGCCATGCAATAGGCCATGCAAAGCTGGGATAACTGAAAAGTGCTCCTGAATCCAGGTCAGCACTCAGTTCATCAGGCTGTGTGATCTGAAGGACAGCCCCATACCTTGGTGAGGTTTGATTATGTGCTGGAAAGACAGAAATCCAGCGATCATTTTAGAAAAGTTCAGTTACAAGGACGTCTTCAATACTATTAATTGTACTCTTCAAGGGTAATATAAAGAGACTGTAGAGAAGTTTCAAAGAGTAACAAACCCATTGTATTTATATCACATACTCACAGACCCCGCCAGTCTCAATTCTTCCTTTAAGACATAGGCTTACAGTTGGCTGCTCAGAGCCCAACTACTGATTTAAAGTGGGAAGGGCGCCACAGGGACCACTGCTAATGCATCAGCAGAGGAGCTGGACAACTGATGCCGAAAGGACGCTGGCAACCTCTGTGGGCAGGGGGTTGAGGGAAGGAGCTTGGTGTGCTCCTCCAGGTAGCAGAGCTCTGTTCTTATCTCCCTGCCTAGCAAAACACCTGCTGACATTCCAAATACTGCCTGCACAGGCTAATAAAGTATGCTTCCCCCAAGGCCGTCCTGCTGACCTCTCTGCCAGGCCACATGGCAGAAGCCCAAAGACCTCTCCAAGAGGAATACGGCAGGGTCTGCTTCCTCATCAGTTTCAATGTAAGGTTTGATTCAGACTCAACGCATCTTCCCCAATCAACTGGAAGGCCTGCAGGCTCAAATTCAATATATATCCAAATCTGACTATTTCTCCATCTCGATCTAACTAACAAATGATCCCTGGATTTGTCATGTATCATGACAGTGGCCTCATAACTTGTTCTTTCCTTCCATCCTTGTCCACTCTCCTCATGGCAATGAGAATGATGAGTTACATCAAGTGAGTCATCTGCTCAAAACACATTTGCTTTCCATCTCAGGTGGATAAGTATGTTATTTATTGCTTGGCTCCATGTGGACTGGAAACTCCAGGAGAGGAGGAATTTGTTTCATTCACTGCATTCCTGGGATGCAGAACAGTGTCTGGGTTATGGCAGAGCAGCAGTCAGGATAAGCTGAAGAAGCGAGTGAGTGCCTGGTGGCTGGCAGACAGTATAAGGGCCATTAATTGAGCTAAAAAGGAAAGGCGATATGCAAGCTTTGGTGGAGAGTTTGAAGATTAGGGATTTTGAGCACTGAAAGTAAAATCAACATTGAGGCAAAATGTGAACCAGCTAGAACCCCATCTTCCTGAAAGAAAGGTCAAGGGTATCTCTTGTTTACTCTACTGATCAAAACAAGGAAAGGGACATGAAGGCAACGTCCTGAAGCTGACACGGTTGACAGGCCTTTTCCCTCACATGAAGTAGTATTTCCACTAGTACCCAAAGCTGAGGAAAAACATGCTACCAGGAGGAGAACACTTGCTGCAGTCCTAAACTCCTCCAGTGGATCCGAGGAAGCCAGAGAAGGTGAGGAAAGGCGGCTTGTTTCTGGATATAAAAAATTAAAAATTACATCCCATGACAACTCCAGAACAGTTGAGAATGGGAGTAAACGCGCTCACATTGTTGATCTTCTCACACAATCAAACAGCTTTCCAGTGTCAACAGTTATTTCCTGACTCAGTGGACTCCCTCAGAGCCTTCCCCAAATTTCAGTGATCCAACGTCACCCCCACTCCCAATACATTATTTTTTAACCTGCAAACTACAAACCCATCAAAAACATCAGAGAATACAAAAGCAGAGTGGCTGCCCTGGGGATACACACTGACTATTTGTTTTGTTTCCTTTCTTGGCTGTCTTCACACAGGCCACAAACTATCTTCCCATTTCCAGGGTTCTCACTTTTTGTCAAGGGCAAGGCTGGATTCAGTGCTCAGCACTGCTGACTGGGGAGCTCACTGTGGCATTCAAGGCTAATTTTTCACCTCAACATGGAAGAGTTCAATTTTACCCTAAAAGGAAACGTCTTCTGTTACAGTCTTATGAATACAAGGACTTCCAGAAGGCATACTCTTCCTAGAAGCAGAAAGCCAGATTAAAGGAATTCCTCCCCCCACTCCCCTATCACCTCATCATTGTCAGTGTCTGAAAAACTCTTCTTTCCTCTCCAAAGCTCAACTAAAATTTTACCTTCTCAGGTCCAAGTTGGTAGGCTGTCGGGTAGCAGGGGAATATTCAAAGTCACTGCATATGAACAAATTTAGTTTCAATCTTAATCAAAGAATTACCAAAATAATTTAAAAAGCCACCAGTAGGCTAGTGTTTCCAAACCTTGTAAGCTAGCAGAAAGTTTAACGTGATATTCTTCCACCCAGGCCACTGTGTGATGATGTGGTTTTCTTCATCTATTGATGTGGCACTGTACATTCAAGTAGGCCTTTGAAACTAGTATGATCATGTGACAGCAATCCTACCTTTGTCCATGCCCGGTGACTCAATAATACAGTGTGTCCACTTTTAAGTGACTTTCCTGTATGTTCCAGTGAGCCTATGAGTACCCAGAGGGAAAGGGCTCTAGTCCTTTTTTTATTTTTAACTGGACTTTAGAACTGGACTCGTCATTATCCTCAGTTCAAGGCCCCCCTCTCATCATTGGCCTCTCTTTATTTATTTGAAATAAACATCTGTGAAAGCAAAAAAACTCCATCACTCCATCGTGGACCACAGCTTGGTCTTCTGCCACCTCAAATCCCTACTCCTCCTTTACCGAAGGCAGCTGCTGTTCTGAATCTTGAGTTTCTCATTCCTGAGCTTTTCTTTTTCATGTAGTCTTAACACATTTCAAAGGATGTTCCAGTACATTCTTGTTACGTTCTTTGGGTTTAGTTTTGGGCTTTTGAAAAAGGATGTCACTGTCATATTGCTAAGATTCAGGCATTCTTTTGTGTGCAGCTATGATTAATTCACCATGTCTCTGCTTTATTAATATTCCACTGTATGACTATCCCATGATATATCCATCTTCCTGTTGATGGCACGTGGGTTTTTTCCAGGTTCTGCTATTACAAATGATGCTATTATGAACCTTCCTGTACGTATTTCCTGGTGAACTTTGAGAATCTATCTAGGGGGAATTTGCTGGCTCACAAGATACAAATGTTCACTTAACAAGATAATCTAAACTGTGTTCGAAGTGGATGAACTATTTTTACACTCCTGCCAATGAGGCATTTAAGAGGCCCTAGTGATCTACATAGAACACTCGGTATTGTCTAGGACAGCACTGTCCAATACATAGCCACTGACCATATGTGGCTACTGAGCATGTGAAATGTGGCCGTTGTAACTAAAGAACTGAATTTTAAATTTAAATTGTATTTTGGATAGCACTGGTTTAGATTCTTGAATATTCGCTGCTTGAATGGGTATTAAATGGCTTCTTAACATTGTTCTTTCCCATCTTCTCCTTTCGGCCTACAGCACAGTGGTATCCAATAAATAAATAAATAAAAGCGGAGTAGCTGTGGATCCTGCCATTGGCACTAGAGTGGCAGATCGACGTCTAAATGACTCTGGCCCACCGCTGTTAGACAGGCCTGCAGCCTCCCTGATGGCTTTGCTCCTTTCCTCTGACCACCTTTGCTGTCACTTGGGCAGGGTCTTGATACCACAATCCTGGAGACAAAGGATCACTGAACAAGAAGTGGCCAAACCCCACCCACCCACCTCTCCTTAGTCAACAGCATCTCTTATGAACCAACATTCAACCGAAGAGTCTGTTCAGCGCATGCCTCCCTCCTCTCAGCACATGCAGCAATTCTGCCTCCACAAACCTTTGTTTGGCCAAAGGTCTGTGGTGTATTTAATTGCTGCCAGCTGGAGCTTGTCGGCCATGTTAAGCCCTCAGCTGCTGTGGTTTATAAATTTCACAGTGTATGGAAAGAAGCAGTCCTTCCAGTCAACCAGCTAATCCAGAATGTCAGCACCAAACCAACTTGAGTTTTGAACTCCATGAAAATGTCAGGGAGTCTGCTGAACAGCATGGAAGACTCTTCCCCCAGGGAAGGGGCTGTGGATACAGTGGCTGATACTCTGCAGATATCCATCCAGTGAGGACAATCAATACAGGATGTGCCTGCCTCTGACCACTGCTATCTGACATACACTAGAGGCCCAAAACCAATGATCAGAGTAATAACAACTCATGTCATTTTTAAAAAAAGCAACAGTAAATCCAAACAAGGTGACACAGGGAGATCTAGCCAATTCCACTTGGCTGATCTTGCCTTTCAGCTGAGAGTCAACAGCTAGCCAGGCATCAATTATTCATAGCTTATACAATGAGTATATCATAGTTCTATTAGTTAAGACAGATGCTGTGCACACATACACATAACCCTACACAGCTTGATTTGGTTGAGAAGTCTGTCATGGACAGTGTCTATCAACCAAGTGATGTTCAAAAACAAGAAGTAAGTGAGTAAAAAGTGTATATCACACATGTGACGTTAGCATAAGAGAATGTTTATTCAACTGATGGCCACCATCTTCCTTAAGGGCTGTGTGTTCTGAGGGCAACAAAGTGATGGGTTGGGCTTGCACTCACTTTATGTATGTGTCCATGGCTTTTGTTTTAATCAAGTATCTTACTGATGTATACTGTGCTCGAGTGTGCACAACTGACTGAGAACAAAGGTCAACCCAGACTACCTCTTCCAATACTGGTCATTGATAACAGCTAAAAGATTGTCTAATCAAACATTTGTCATTTCTCTAAGAGAACCCCATAGTCTGTCTAAATAGTACTGTCTGCACTGGAGTAGATGAACTGGTGAAAAACCCTCTGGTATCCACAGCAGTACAATGTCTGCAAGCCCAAGAAGCCCACCATGCCATGGGCTACATCTATCTCGGACCTGTAGCTCCCACCATGCCATGGGCTGCATCTATCTCGGACCTGCAGCTCCCACCATGCCATGGGCTGCATCTGTCTTGGACCTGCAGCTCCCACCATGCCATGGGCTGCATCTGTCTTGGACCTGTAGCTCCCTCCTCTCAGGCACATGCATCCACTTCTAAAGAGGAAGTGGAAAAGCATTTCTTCTCCACAAACAGATTTTACTTCTTTCAGTGCAAACTGTAATCAGAGAAGACTCTACTAGAAGATGAAAATTTCTAAAGTTTGGCTCTGTTTACAGGAGAAATTCTTCCCCATAGTTTCAAAACAAACAGAAATACATCTTCTAGAACTCACTCAAAAATAGTATTTGATCTATAGGTTGGGACAGTTTGGATTTTGAACACATGGAAAATAGGTTGGGTAGAAAGAAACTCTACATTAGTAGAGATTAGTTCTTAAATGAAATTACTGAATGAGGATCGAAACTAGGGTAGCCAGAAAAAACGAGCCTACTTAGAGCCCTGAGAATGGTTTGTGCCTACCTCCTCCAGTATACTATTCAACCAACCTTTCCTGAACTATCATATGCATAGGCCAGCACTAGGCCCTGAGGAAGACCAGGATGAATTAAGTATCCAGGGAGCTTATGGCAATTCAATGGAGAAGAACAGAAACAGGCAATGAGACATAGCAGGGAACACTAGGAGAGACAGGGAGCACTAGAGTAGGCAGTGTAATGTAATGGCTGACAGGATTGGTTCTGGAGCCAGGCTGCCCAGTGGGTTTGAATCCCAGCTCCACCACTTATGAACTGTAACCGTAGGCAAGTTATGTCACTTCTTGGAGCATTGGTTTTCTCATCTAAATGGGGGTAATAATGGGTTGTTGTGAGAAGTAGGTAAGTCAATACATGTACAGTGCTTAGAACAGAGCCTAGTACATAATAGGCACTCAATAAAATGCTACCTATTCTTTTTATTAGTGCATTATGTAGAGTGTCATGGGTGCACACGAGGAGCCCTAGTTGAGGTGTCTGGGATCTAAGATGGGCTAGGGTGCAACATCCAACCTCTTGCACTTAGTTTTCCTACTGGGAAGGCTCACTTCTTCAAACTGAAGTATTTTCCTTTCCCCTTTGCTTTCTTGTTAACATCCTACTTACCTCTCCCTAGTGTTCCGAAGTCATACGTGTATAACACACATAAAATCCCATGTTGTGCCACTGCCATTGAAAATGTGAGAAATATGTCGATTCAAGAAATCATAGGAAATTATATTAATATTGTTAAGTTTTTAGCAATTTGACATCCAGCAGCAGGGACGACATTTCCTGGCTGAGCTTTCTTCCATCAGTGGGATTCACACCTGACTTGTTTATAGGGGTCAAGGCTTCCCATAATTTAACACATGTTTTGGGGACCCCATGACACTGCAACTGTGACAGCTGGTAGAACTAATGCCAACAGATATGCCTATTGGGATTTAAACTCTTAAGACAAAAATACTACAGATTTTTTTTTTCTCAGTCAACTGCCTCAGGGGCAAGACTACCTGTTAATAGCTGGGTGGGGAGGGGCAAGGCAGTTACTTTATAAAGAATTCCAATCAAGTAGATCACCTTATAGTAAGAATACATCCTAAAAGGCTTGGATCTCTTAGAAGGCCATAATTTTTGCATGCATTCTGGGTTTGCTTTGCTTTTACAAAATAGTAGACAACCTATAAAGTGGTTTGCAACTTTCAACATCATGGAAGAACAAGGTGCTCTACAAACGTAAGCTTTCTCTGTGTTCTAAGTAGAACATTCTGAGTCAGAGACCGCGGTGCTTACTGAAATCTGTCCAGGCATTATCAAATTCCTTGCTAACCTGTCACCTCTAATGCCAATTCCAAGATATTTCATATGGACCAAAATACACAATCTCTGGTAAGCTTTATTTTGTAGCTATTAAACACAAATGTTAATAACAACAAGCTGATTACACTAATAAACCAGATATTTTCACTTTTTTTTTTTTTTTGGTTCAAATTATTTTCTGCCTTAGCCTCTGAAAGTGCTGGGATTACAGATGTGGGCCACTGTGCCCAGCCCAATATTTTCAGATTTATTTCTGGCAAGTGATTATAAAATCTCTTTCTTTTAATGTTTATATTATCTACCTTCTCCCATAGTTGACCTATTTAAAAGAAGAGATGAAATTTGAGAACAAGGTAGTCTGGGTATATATCCAAAGGATTATAATTGTTCTGTTATAAAGACAAATGCACACGTATATTCATTGCAGCACTGTTTACAATAGCAAAGACCTGGAACCAACCCAAATGCCCATCTATGATAGACTGGACAAGTAAAATGTGGTACATATACACCATGGAATACTATGCAGCCATAAAAAACGATGAGTTCGTGTCCTTTGTAGGGACATGGATGAATCTGGAAACCATCATTCTCAGCAAACTGACACAAGAACAGAAAATCAAACACTGCATGTTCTCACTCAGGGGTGGGAGTTGAACAATGAGAACACATGGACACAGGGAGGGGAGCATCACATACTGGGGTCTGTTGTGGGGGAAATATGGGAGGGACAGCATGGGATAGGAAGGTTGGGGAGGGATAACATGGGGAGAAATGCCAGATATAGGTGATAGGGGGATGGAGGCAGCAAACCACATTGCCATGTATGTACTTATGCAACAATCCTGCATGTTCTGCACATGTACCTCAGAACCTAAAGTGCAATAAAATATATATATACACACATATACTACCTTGTTCTTTATATATCTATATATGTATATCTATATATACACACACATACTACCTTGTTCTTTATATATATATAAAGAACAAGGTAGTATAAAGGAACATAGACTGAAAAAACACAAACACAGGCTGAAATCCCAGTCACTTACTAGCTGGGCAATACTGAAGAAGTTACTAGATTGTTCTTAGCCTCACTTTCCTTATCAATAGGCGAGAACTTAATACCTACTTGGCTGATAATGTTGAGATAAAATATGAAGAGTGTGTAGCATAGTGCCTGGCACATAGTAGGTGCTTGTAAGAGTTAATCATCTCCCTCTTTCCTAACTTTATTCAGAATTATTGGGTGTCAAGTCCATTTAAAATACCAAAATGCAAAACCGCAGTATTTAAAGTTTTATCTTGACAGAGCACCCTGGAGGACAAGATTTCCTGAATCTGTCTGAATGACTCATAAGGAGCACATCACATGTTGGGTACAGAGGTGTTTTCTAAAGAAATGACTGCTTAAAGCTTTACTCACCTGACCCACTCCCATCCATATCCTATTGCCTGACAGAGCTTTTTAAAAAGAGCTGCAGCGAATCAAACTAGCAGCTCAATGAATTATACCAGATATCAAATTCTTAGAATTGCAATTAATGAAGTTTTAGAAAAGTGCCATTAATAAAACTCACAGCAGGCGCTTTCAAAAGAAAATTTCAGGGGTAAAACACTTTCTGCAAATGAAGTTTGTAACACAATCTTAGCATGTACAAGTGCTGAAAATGAAGCTGCCTTGACTGAAGTGGGGAGTCGTGTGTCCTTACTGTCACCTCTTCACTGGGAAGCCCTGGAGCCCCTCCCCCAGGGCCTCTTTCAATGACCAAAGCCAAGCAGATATGAGGATGCTCCAGTCCCCAGGGGGGACCTGCTTTGTGATTTGTTTCCTTTTTCAAGACCGCCTGTTCACTCAGCCTGGAGGTTTTACACCTCCTTCTACCATCAAACAGAAACAATGGAGGAGGATGAGGAGGAAAAGAAAGGGGCGACAGGAGCAGATGCTTCAAAAAGTGCTAGGGACACAGAAATTAACAACTCATGAGAATGAGAGCTTATGCGGTCACCACATTCATGGGTTTTTAAAGACAATCTGTTTCAGGCCCTGCAGTTAGACTTCAGGTGGTAGAGAGAGAAACTGAGACTCTTGGGAGGGTCTCAGGGGAGCCAGTGACATGCTCTCCTTCCAGCCACTCATCTCTTCCAGGGAAGGGGACTCTTCTGAACCCAGGCCATGGCTGGAAACACAGATGTTGAGGAAAGCCATGCAAACCCAGGGATTCTTGTCTCTTCTGTGCATGGTCACACCTCGGCACTGAGAACGGTGCCAGGTGCTGAGACAGTACTCAAGACGTGATAAAGGAGCAGACCGACAGCCACAAGACTGAGCTCTTCAGAGCTGCTGCTTCTGAAGCCCAGGAGGTGAAGAAGCAGCAGTGTGTAGTGGAACTCCTCCAAATCTGAGCCAGAGAAAGGCAGGGTGTTGGTAACAACTCAAGAACCCCTGGAGTATAGGAATCCTGATCATTCCAATGCTTGGGGCGGGGGAGGCACTAGAAAGGTACTGACCTGGGTCACGTTCACCCAGAGGGCAACTGGAGAGCTGCCTGGTGGCCTCAGGGGAACGTGCACTGTCCGCACTTTTCCAGGAAGGAAAAGAACAGTGGGGCTTGGAATCCTGGCGGCTCCTCAGGGGCCTGGCTCCCTGTGGACAGTTGACACTCAGAACTGAAACAGCTTAGAACCATCTGACCAAGGGATCAAGTCATTGCACTAGCTCACGTCCCAAGGAGAATTCTCTTCAAAGGATTTTTACGATATGGCTCTCATTATTTTGGACCTAAGTTTTAGGTTCTTTAGAACTAGATGCACAAAGGAAGCAACCAGCCACCCCTCCTCATCTGCCT
Source organism: Plecturocebus donacophilus (assembly GCA_004027715.1). NCBI lineage: Eukaryota > Metazoa > Chordata > Mammalia > Primates > Pitheciidae > Plecturocebus > Plecturocebus donacophilus. Next base: position 38,248 of record PVKP010018140.1, read on the forward strand.
CCTGAAGAGCTGGTGCTCTGTCCTCAAATGTAACCTATGGCTGAGCTTTCTCAGACGCCACGGCCACCTCTAGCCACATCTGCCCCTCTAGAAGCAAGAGATGGCAGCTTCCCCTTGAACTTGTGTCAAACTGGCCCTGGCCCATCATTCCAATGCCCTCGAGAGTATCCTGGATTTTTAGGCAAAGGAAGAGGCTTCTCTTTGTTCCGCCTCTTGCCATAGCGCCTGGGTGTAAAGCCATAGCAGGCACGAGGCAAGAACATCCATGTGTCTGGGTTCAGTGGTATCCTTTCTCTGTGGACAGGAAAGAGGCAGGACAAGAGCTGGCAGCTTGGTGGTGCCCTTCAGTGCCTCTACAAGGGGTACATTTCTGCCTGGTGCTGTGACAGTCAACCTGGTAACAAAAGATTATTCTTTATTTGGTGATAAGAAGGTCAAGCTGCCTTTTAATTAAGTGCTGCCAGTGTTAACATGAATTGGACTGATTGTCATAGTCCATCAACCCTTGGCAAACTGGTTTGTTTGGTCTGGACAGCAAACAGCATTCCACACTACTGGATTTTTTCTCCCAGATCCCCTGTGGCCCCACCCCCCCAAACCTTTTTAAAAATTACAATCTGTTCTGACATCTCAAGTTACATTCTGTAAATAATAAGCAACACTGATGAAATGCAAAAAGCTGAAAATTTGTAAAGCAGAAAGATCTGCAGCATGTCCCACATCTGTGACACATTAAATATGCACTCAACGGATTTGCTGATTCCTGCCTAATCAGTACACAGGGTGACGTGGGCCAGAAGGGCTCTTGTGCCACGTGACAGGCCAGGGCCAAGGACCACCAAATGCAGGCAGGGAGGGCCAGGAGCTGGCATCCTGAGGTGGAGATGCCAAGACCACTGTGCAGACACCCCTGGGCTGCCCACCCTGCCTGATTCAGTTTGTGTGCATCGCAAGCTGGTGGGTCACTGCTGCAGTCAGGTCATGAGGGAACAACTGCTCAGAACCCTCTTCACAGTCCTCAATGCTGCTGAAGCCGGGCCCACGTGGTTAAACTAAATAACATGTTTTAATGACAAAATGTCTCATTTGAAAGAGTTGGCTTATCATACATTTAAATGACTATGAAAATAAAAATAGAATTGAAGTAAGCCAGTTAAAGTGGATTTGGTTAAATGCTTAGAGGATACTAGAGGTGAGAACTGCTATGCCATACCAAGCAAAATTTGATCCATCATTTTTTATCCCAAGCATTTTACATACACAAAGACACACACGTGTATGTACACGTGCACATGCGCTCAGTCTCATTTAAGAAAAATTGGTAGAGCATAAGAGAGGAACTGGCATGTTTTAAACTTGTGGCATCACGTTGAGTCCTTGAATGATTATATGGCTTCATATTGGAAAAAAAAAAAAGGATTCGGATTCAACAAAAAGGAGCATGTAACCCTCTGAGGATACTCTGTAAAAAACTCTGTGTTATCAACACCTCCTCAACCAGCTCTTTCATCTATACTTTCCCATCAATCTTAGGTCAGAAGACACCAGGATTGAGACTGCTGGGCCACCAGGGTCCACGCTATGTCTCTACAGCTGCACTGACTGAGTGCTGACTGTGTACTGGACACTCTAAGCCTCACAACATTCATACAAGGAAGTATCTTACTAGTATTTCATCTTTTTTACATATATATACGTATATATATATATATATATATATATATATACACACATATATATATTATTGAACTCTAGGTTCTGGGGTACATGTGCAAAACACACAGGATTGTTGCATAGGTACATACATGGCATTGTGGTTTGCTGCCTCCATCCCTGTCACCTATTTCTGGCATTTCTCCCCGTTATCCCTCCCCAACCTCCCTACTCCATGCTGTCTCTCCCCTATTCCCCCCACAACAAACCCCAGTGTGTGATGCTCCCCTCCCTGTGTCCATGTGTTCTCATTGTTCAACACCTGCCTATGAGTGAAAACATGCAGTGTTTGATTTTCTGTTCTTGCGTCAGTTTGCTGAGAATGATGGTTTCCAGATTCATCCATGTCCCTACCAAGGACACGAACTCATCGTTTTTTATGGCTGCATAGTATTCCATGGTATATGTGCCACATTTTCCTTGTCCAGTCTATCACAGATGGGCATTTGGGTTGGTTCCAGGTCTTTGCTATTGTAAACAGTGCCACAATGAACATATGAGTGCATGTGTCTTTATAACAGAATGATTTATAATCCTTTGGATATATACCCAGTAATGGGATTGCTGGGTCAAATGGAATTTCTATTTCTAGGTCTTTGAGGAATCGCCACACTGTCTTCCACAATGGTCGAACTAATTTACACTCCCACCAACAGTGTAAAAGTGTTCCTATTTCTCCACATCCTCTCCAGCATCTGTTGTATCCAGATTTTTTAATGATCGCCATTCTAACTGGTGTGAGATGGTATCTCAATGTGGTTTTGATTTGCATTTCTCTAATGACCAGTGATGATGAGCATTTTTTCATATGTTTGTTGGCCTCATAAATGTACTCTTTTGAAAACTGTCTGTTCATATCCTTCGCCCACTTTTAAATGGGTTTGTTTGTTTTTCTTGTAAATCTGTTTTAGTTCTTTGTAGATTCTGGATATTAGCCCTTTGTCAAATGGGCAGATTGCAAAAATTTTTTCCCATTCGGTTGGTTGCCAGCTCACTCTAATGAGTGTTTCTTTTGCTGTGCAGAAGCTCTGGGGTTTAATTAGATCCCATTTGTCTATTTTGGCTTTTGTTGCCAATGATTGTGATGTTTTAGTCATGAAGTCCTTGCCTATCCCTATGTCCTGAATGGTTTTGCCTAGGTTTTCTTCTAGGGTTTTTATGGTGTTAGGCCTTATGTTTAAGTATTTAATCCATCTGGAGTTAATTTTAGTGTAAGATGTCAGAAAGGGGTCCAGTTTCTGCTTTCTGCACATGGCTAGCCAGTTTTCCCAACATCATTTATTAAACAGGGAATCCTTTCCCCATTGCTTGTTTTTGTCAGATTTGTCAAAGATCAGGTGGTTGTAGATGTGTGGCCTTATTTCTGAGGCCTCTGCTCTGTTCTATTGGTCTATATCTCTGTTTTGGTACCAGTACCATGCTGTTTTGATTACTATAGCCTTGTAGTATAGTTTGAAGTCAGGTAGCATGATGCCTCCAGCTTTGTTCTTTTTAATTGTCTTGGCTATGCAGGCTCTCTTTTGGTTCCATATGAAGTTTAAGGTGGTTTTTTTCCAGTTCTGTGAAGAGGGTCACAGGTAGCTTGATGGGGATAGCATTGAATCTATAAATTACTTTGGGCAGTATGGCCGTTTTCACAATATTGATTCTTCCTAACCATGAGCATGGAATTTTTTCCATCTGTTTGTGTCCTCTCTTATTTCCTTGAGCAGTGGTTTGTACTTCTCCTTGAAGAGGTCCTTTACATCCTTTGTTAGTTGTATTCCTAGGTATTTTATTCTCTTTGTAGCAATTGTGAATGGCAGTTCGTGATTTGGCTCTCTTTAAGTCTGTTATTGGTATATAGGAATGCCTGTGATTTCTAACCACTGATTTTGTATCCTGAGACTTTGCTGAAGTTGCTTATCAGTTTCAGGAGATTTTGGGCTGAGACAATGGGGTCTTCTAAATATACAATCATGTCGTCTGCAAATAAAGACAATTTGACTTCCTCATTTCTTAACTGAATACCCTTTAAGTTTCTTTTTCTTGCCTGATTGCTCTGGCTAGAACTTCCAATATTATATTGAACAGGAGTGGTGAGAGAGGGCATCCTTGTCTAGTGTCAGATTTCAAAGGGAATGCTTCCAGTTTTTGCCCATTCAGTATGATACTGGCTGTGAGTTTGTCGTAAATAGCTTTTATTATTTTGAGATATGTTCTGTCGATACCTAGTTTATTGAGCGTTTTTAGCATAAAGCACTGTTGAATTTTGTCAAAGCCTTCTCTGCATCTATTGAGATAATCGTGTGGTTTTTGTCTTTGGTTCTGTTTATGTGGTGGATTATGTTTATAGACTTGAGTATGTTGAACCAGCCTTGCATCCCTAGGATGAAGCCTACTTGATTGTGATGGATAAGCTTTTTGATGTGCTGTTGCATTTGGTTTGCCAGTGTTTTATTGAAGATTTTTGCATCTATGTTCGTCATGGATATTGGCCTGAAGTTTTCTTTTTTTTTTCTTTTTTTTTTTTTGTTGAGTCTCTGCCGGGTTTTGGTATCAGGATGATGTTGGTCTCATAAAATGATTTGGGAAGGATTTCCTCTTTTTGGATTGTTTGAAATAGTTTCAGAAGGAGTGGTACCAACTCCTCTTTGTATGTCTGGTAGAATTCGGCTGTGAACCCATCTGGATCTGGACTTTTTTGGTTTGTAGGCTACTAATTGCTGCCTCAACTTCAGCCCTTGTTATTGGTCTATTCGGGGTTTCAACTTCTTCTTGGTTTAGGCTTGGGAGGGTGAAAGTGCTCAGGAATTTATCCATTTCTTCCAGTTTACTGGTTTGTGTGCATAGAGTTGTTTGTAGTAATCTCTGGTGGTAGTTTGTATTTCCGTGGAATTGGTAGTTATATCCCCTTTATCATTTTTTATTGCATCTATTTGATTATCTTCTCTTTTATTAAACTGGCTAGTGGTCTTTTTTGTTGATCTTTTAAAAAAAACAGCATCTGGATTTATTGATTTTTTGAAGAGTTTTTTTGTGTCTCTATCTCCTTCAGTTCTGCTCTGATCTTAGTTATTTCTTGTCTTCTGCTAGCTTTTAAGTTTTTTTGATCTTGCTCTTCTAGCTCTTTCAATTTTGATGATAGGGTGTCAATTTTAGATCTTTCTTTGCTTCTCATGTGGGCATTTATTGCTATAAATTTTCCTCTAGACATTGCTTTAAATGTGTCCCCAGAGATTCTGGTACATTGTGTCTTCATTCTCATTGGTTTCAAAGAACATCTTTATTTCTCCCTTCATTTCATTGTTTATCCAGTCAACATTCAAAAGCCAGTTGTTCAGTTTCCATGAAGTTGTGCAGTTCTGAGTTAGTTTCTTAATCCTAAGTTCTAATTTGATTGCACTGTGGTCTGAAAGACTGTTTGTTATGATTTCCGTTCTTTTGCATTTTCTGAGGAGTGATTTACTTCCAATTATGTGGTCAATTTTAGAGTAGGTGTGATGTGGTGATGAGAAGAATGTATACTTTGTGGATTTAGGGTGGAGAGTTCTGCAGATGTTCATTAGGTTTGCTTGGTCCAGATCTGAGTTCAAGTCCTGGATATCCTTGTTAATTTTCTGTCTCATTGATCTAATATTGACAGTGGAGTGTTAAAGTCTCACACTATTATTGTGTGGGAGTCTAAGTCTCTTTGTAGGCCCTTAAGAACTTGCTTTATGTATCTGGGTGCTCCTGTATTGGGTGCGTATATATTTAGTATCATTAGCTCTTCTTGTTGCATTGATTCTTTTACCATTATGTAATACTTTTCTTTGTCTCTTTTGATCTTTGTTAGTTTAAAGTCTATTTTATCAGAGACTAAGATTGCAACTCCTGCTTTTTTTTTGCTTTCCATTTGCTTGAAAATCTTCCTCCATCCATTTATTTTGAACCTATGTGTGTCCTTGCAGATTTCCTGGATACAGCACACTGATGGTTTTTGACTTTTTATCCAATTTGTCAGTCTGTGCCTTTTGACTAGGGCATTTAGCCCATTTACATTTAAGGTTAATATTGCTATGTGTGAGTTTGATCCTGCCATTTTGATGCTAGCTGGTTGTTTTGCCCATTAGTTGACACAGTTTCTTCATTGTTTCGATGCTATTTACCGTTTGGTATGTTTTTGGAGTGGCTGGTACTGGTTGTTCCTTTCTATGTTCAGTGCTTCTTTCAGGAGCTCTAGTAAGGCAGGTCTGGTGGTGACGAAATCTCTCAGCAATTGCTTGTTCATAAAGGATTTTATTTCTTCTTCGCTTATGAAGCTTAGTTTGGCTGGATATGAAATTCTGGGTTGAAAATTCTTTTCTTTAAGGATGTTGAATATGGCCCCCACTCTCTTCTAGCTTGTAGGGTTTCTTCTGAGAGATCTGCTGTGAGTCTGATGGGCTTCCCTTTGTGGGTAACCTGACCTTTCTCTCTGGCTGCCCTTAGCGTTTTTTCCTTCATTTCAACCCTGGTGAATCTGATGATTATGTGCCTTGGGGTTGTTCTTCTTGAGGAATATCTTTGTGGTGTTCTCTGTATTTCCTAGAATTAAATATTGGCCTGACTTGCTAGGTTGGGGAAGTTCTCTCGGATAATATCCTGAAGAGTGTTTTCCAGCTCAGATTCATTCTCTCTGTCTCATTCAGGTACACCTATCAAACGCAGATGAGGTTTTTTCACATAATCCCATATTTCTTGGAGGCTTTGTTCATTTCTTTTCACTCTTTTTTCTCTAATCTTGCCTTCTTGTTTTATTTCACTGAGTTGATCTTCAATCTCTGATATCCTTTCTTCTGCTTGGTCGATTC
>PVKP010018141.1:0-44771 GCA_004027715.1 Plecturocebus donacophilus
GAAGGAAGGAAGGAAGGAAGGAAGGAAGAAACCAAGACAGGGCCATTTCTCTCCCTTCCCACTATTGGCTCCGTTTCCTTCCCTGGCTTACCTGATGTTCACCAGCATTCTAGAATTCTGCACTGAAGGAATCCCATGCAAGTGTGTCTCACAGTGGGAGAGCAATGCCCCTATTCACATGGGCTCTGGGATGACTAGGGTCAGAGTAGCATGATTTAGACACACCACTTGAAACAAATCAATGAATGGAACAGCCTTAGAGTCATTGTAAACAAACCCAGACTCGCTTGTCACCCGCTGAGCTGAAATCCACAGGAAAAGGAGAGAAGGCATGCAAGCCTCATTCTCAAATGAGACTTTCTCCCAGAACCTAATGTTCTGGAAAAATCTACCTAATTACTCATTAATTGGTATATTATCATCACCGTGTGCCAAGCATTAAGTGGGTAATTCCCATTGTTTCTAGAGAGCAAAGTAATGCATCCACTCAGCCAGGCAGAGCGCGAGCAGCTCTGGAACTGTCCCCACTCAGGCCCTCGGGCAGCACCATCCACCAGCCCAGTCCTCAGCCCTGTGGAAACGCTGGCTCCGACACTGAAGCCAACTCCTGAGGCTTGCATGTTTCCAGCAACGTGAAAAAACATTTCATCATTCAGGCTGATGTTCGTTTCTCACTTCTTGGGAATACATTTTTTGAAAACGGATTTTCCTCTTAAAGAATAATTTATTGTGTAAGCCAGTCTAACTCTCCTGCTCCGGAACTTTGTGTTTTGAGCCTCTTGGTCATTCAAGTAGAACACTGGGGTAATTTTAGCATTGCTAATTGGCTCGATAAAGACATTTATTTTAAACAACTATGATTCAGCACTTAATCATAGCATTTGATGATATTGTCATTACAAAAACCTCTATTCTCCATTAAAAATAATTAAACCATCTTAAAGTTTGACCATGCTATATTGATCTAAACTTTCTATATTTCTGTATTACTCATATATTTATGGACAAGAGAACTGTGGCGCATGAAGGAGGGGTGAGAGGGGGAGCGGGGGAGAGAGAGAGAGAGAGGAGAGAGAGAAGAGAGTATGCACTCTGGAACCAAAAGCCTGGGATTTAAGTCCCAGCTCTTCCATCTACCGACTATGTCTGCAGAACATTCCTCAGCCTCTGAGACCATTTCTTCTCTGTGGGGAGGATCTGCTGGGACCACAGGGTATGAGGGCAGCCCTGGCCCCAGGGGTAGGGAAGAATGACTTCAGAAGGAAAAGAGGAAGGAGTGCTGGGACAAGACCGGCGTCTAGTAGGGTGCACCGAGCACTCCCGTAGGGCAGGTGCACCAAGAAGAGGCAGTGCCCGGCCAGGCGTGTCCCAGGAGGCAGACCAGGGACAGAGCACCTCCCCAGCCTGCTCTGACTGGTGGCCTCCACCAGTGGAAGGGAAGAGGCAGAGTGGGTAGAAAAGGCTGCAGATAGGAAGAGTGCTGGGAACTAGAGAATGCTGAGGTCTCTTTAGATTGGAAAAGGGAAGCCTCTTCCTTCTCTCTCTCTTCCTCCCAGACCTTTCAGAAAACCAGACACCCTGAGAAGGGGGACAGATGGCAACACTGGCTCTGTGATCCTCTGCATCCTGTGTCCCAGTGCAGACACCACCCCGTCCCCGGGGAAGGAGGGCAGGGCATGAGCCTCCCGGGACCATGATGGAAACGCACACCCCCCTCGGACGAGTTAGCAGGTCAGGAAAGAACCCTGCTTATGAAGTCACCTAGGAAGGAGTGCCACGAGATCCCCAGACACTGTTCCTCCCGTTTTGCTTTTTCTGCTCCTCTAACTTGGCTTGTCACTTATACTTAGAACAGCCCACTTGTCACCTGCAAGCCAGGTTTATCATGATGTTCTGCTTCCCTTTTTATTGAGGGGCTCTGGGCATCAGTGCAGTGTTCTCAGGCAGCTCCCTGCACATGAGAGAGACACGATACAGGTCAGTAATGTTCTCGGGGGTGACTGAAGGGATTTTCCTTTCCAGAGTCTAATGAAATCTTGGGGCGTATGTGGAAGCCCTCTCCTTCCTGGGTGTGGGCACCATGGCACGTGCTCTGAGGCAGCTGGCTGGGAGGGCCACCCGTCTCCAGTCACTATCTAGGCAGCCCTCGACTTTGGCCCCCACCAGTTTTAAAAGGTAAAAGTCTGAAAGTCCAAGAATGAATTTGCCTGTTTTACCAGTTAGGATTGGGTTGGCTGCAAGTATCACAGAAACCAAATCACAGTGGCTTAAACAACGTGGGACGGGGTTTCCTTGTCCCTGCAAAGTGTGGCAGAAGTGATCCAGCTCCTCTTCACTGAGCCTGCAGGGCCTGGCTTCTTCCTAAAATCTACTAATTACTCATTAATTCTTCCACTTGGCCACCGTAAGGTGAGGTCCTCATCTCATGGTCCAAGATGGCTCCCAGCCACCACATCCGCATCCACATCTACATCCACATCTCCAGTGGGGTCTGTTGCTGTCGGCTCATTGGCCAGACCCAGCCACGTGTCTTCACCAAGTTTCAGGGGAAGCCAGGAAACATAGTGATTGCTTCTAGGCAGTCATGTGCCCAGCCAAAAATTCCACTCTATGGAAGAAGATTTGGGGGAAATATAGCAAATTCTGCTGTTCACTTTAGGATGCAGGAAAGTGGTAGTTCTGTTTCCAGAAAACAAAAATACCTGTAATGGTTTTGTAAGGGCTGGCAACTCAGCAGGAAGGGGAGAGCAGCAAGAGACCCTGGCCAGGGGGAGTTGGTGCTGGTGTCACCTCCCTGCATCTCCCCTTCCTGGTGGCCAGTGTGTCTCCCCACACCTCTGGAGAGGCCGAGACAGGCAGATGGGCAGCCCTATCCCCTCTACATTGGTTGCCTATAGCCAGGCTCAAGCAAAAAAGTCTGTCTTCTCGATTTTCCACAATCCGAGCCCTGTGGGGCTTTATCTCCAGTCCCTCCCCTCAACAAGCTCCCTCTGCAAGCCACCTGTGCTGAAGAGCGTCCATGGCATTCGAGGCTGCGTGGGTGTTTGTTGAGGGAGCTGCCCTGAGCACTGTAGGACGTTGAACAGCATCCTTGTCCTCTACCTACAAGATGCTAGGAGCACCCCTCAGTATGACAACCAAAACTGTCTCCAGACAGTGCCAAATAGCCCATGGGGAACAAAATTAAACACACACCCTTCCCCAGTGAGAATCACGGCCCCAAACCCGAGACCAACTAGGTCTCCATCTCCAGCTGAAGCACCCATTTTCATAAGATACACAAAAAAGGGGGACAGGGCTGGAATCTCCTCTCTCTGGGGCAGGGGAGGCACAGGATTACAAAGGAAGAGGTGGGAAATGGGGGAGAGAGAGATGCAGGTGACAAGAGGGAGTGCCACTAGAGACATGCTCATTTGGAGACCTCAGACTAGAGCCATGGCTGCCATGAGATGCATGTGGCACAGGCGAGGCACCCCTCATGGCACGTGCCACGTTGCATTATAATCTCTTTTCCTCAGCACCTTCTGCCTCTACAGTTATGAGTTCCTCGAGAGCAGGTCTGGGTCTAGGTCATGCTGCATCCCTAATCCTAGGCAAGTACTTGACCCTTCACTGGTGCTTAATAAATGTTTAATGAATCAATGAATGAATCAATGGGTGGATACTTATTTCTCCACTAAAGGGACTGCTTCATATCAAAAATATGTGGTTTAAACAACACCAGGCAGAAGCCACTCAACTATGTAACATTTCCATATGTCAGGCACTAATCCAAGGGCTTTGCATGAAGTAGCTCATTTCATTCTCAAAGCAATCCAATGAGGTGGGGTTCAATTGTTACCTCCCGCCAAGAAGGAAAGTGAGACACAAAAGCCAAATAACTTGTTCACTTGTTCAAGGTCATATCGCCAGTAAGTAGTAGAGCCAGGATAGAGCCCAGATCAACCATTTTACTCCCAGGTTACGCTGATTTTTCGATATTTACTCTGCAATACTGCTTTTCGTCAAAGAATAGTATAGTGCTGACGTGTGTTACCTGCCCCTCCTCCTTTCCTTCCCAAACTGCTCTCCCTCCCTTCCACACAAGTCTCTCCACTGGATGTCATTGCCATGTGACCCACTTCACCTACGCTAGGAGGGGGCAGTCATTCTGGCCTTTGAAATTGTCCCACCCCAGTCACACACACACACACACACACACACACACAGTTTTTGGCCCAGCCCTGGACCAATCAGAGTTCTTTGGGGGAACTGAAATGGAGCTTAAAGTAAGAGGTCACACTTGGTCTGGAGGTCCTGCTATGTAGTCAGAGAAGCTACTAGGGACCATCTTGAAGCCATATGAAGAAAATCTGAGATTGAAGTTAAGCACAGGCAGCTAGAGCTGAGAGATAAGAGTAAGATAGTCGTCCCGATTATTTCATCTGAAACTCTGGATCCAGCTGGACCCAAAGCCCCTCCTTCCCTTCTTCCTTCCCTTTTTTCCTAAGCCAATCTGAGCTCAGTTTTTGTCACTTGCACCTGAATAAGTCCTGACCATTTCAACAAATATCTAGATAGCATTAGTTGACTCTATAAAGGCCTAGTCTCTAGGGACCAAAATGGTCTTGATTTAATTTCTATTAATTGAGTGAGACGCTCTTTTAATCTCCTTGGCATGAACATGAAGAACAAAACAGGTGCCGACCTTATTTCAAAATGGAATCTCAAGATATGTTTGGTTTCTGGAAGAAAAAAATGCCTTAGTGACTTTAGCATGAAAGATGGACTTCGTGGCATCTTCACCCCCAAGTATCGGTGCTCTGTGCTTGTTCCAAATGACAAAGGAGGGCCTCATTCACACCAGTGATTCAACACAGAATGTATGGCTCATTTCATTTTCATGGCTTCAGAGAAAGCATTTAGATTGTAAGATTGGTGAAACTCTCAATGACCTTTGCATTTTCAGCACCTTTGCAAGATCTGACTCAAAGCTGATAGCACACATGCTCAAGAAGTAGTACTGATTGATTGAAAGAGCATAGGTAACAAGTGTCAGATATACAAGATTGTTCTTTGATTTTTAACCATGTATTATTAACCATGAGTATCCACTGTAAACCTTCTGATTATAAGCAATTCTTCTTGGTTTCACATTTTAAGCTGCAGAATAACCGTTTTGTATTTATTATGAAAATCTGCTGTATATGAAACAACTCAAGTTACAGCAGAGAAAACTCAAAAAGTGCAAATGATCAAAAGCTTAGAGATAATGGAAGGAAATCTTCTCATTGTAATATACATAATATCGGTAATTTTTAATCAGCTTATTTGTGTTCCAGAAATGCAGGGTGATTCAGAAATGTGAATGTACTTAGGATCTCAGAAACATTTCTTTTTACCTTTGGCTTTCTTTTTAAACACTTGATATGGCTTGGCTGTGTCCTCACCCAAATCTCACCTTGACTTGTATTTCCCATAATCCCCTCGTGGGAGGGACCCAGCGGGAGGTACTGAATCATGGGGGTAGTCACCCCCATGCTGCTGTTCTCATGATAGTGAATTCTCACAAGATCTGATGGTTTTATAAGAGGCGATTCCCGCCTGTTCCCCAGAAGAGCTGACCCTTCTCCTTGCTACTGACATGTAAAGAAGGACATGTTTGCTTCCCTTTCAGCCATGATTGTAAGTTTCCTGAGGCTTCTCCAGCCCTGCAGAACTGTGAGTCAATTAAACCTCTTTTCTTTATAAATTACCCAGTCTTGGATATGTCTTTATTGGCGGTGTGAAAACAGACTAATACAACACTCAAACACAGTCTCAGAGATAGCATGCCAGTGTTTTAGCCTTTCTGTTGGCACTAAGAGGGGATATTTTATTTCTAATTCAGAGAACAGAAATGGAGTAACCAAAACAAAAGCTTTGGTTAACAAAAATTTCATTGACAGGAGAAAAAACTTCCTAAGTGCAGCAAGTTTCCATATGTTTACCATAAAAGTAACCTAGACTCCACCTTGGAGCATGTAAATATACAGACTGTTGGTTGTATATGTTGGCAATGGTTTAAAAAAAGATTTGGAAACATATCCTATTAAAACTTAATTGCCACTTTTATCATTTACTCAATAACATATGAAAGGACTGGTACGCATTCATCAAGGAAGTAATCATTTTATTATGGTCAAGTGATGGGGTGATGTATTGTGCAACATGCCCAGCCCTCCTGGTTTATGGGACAGTTACAGTACATTGCCCATGAGTGTTATCTACACACAGCTGTAAAGAGCCCTTTAAAGACTATCCAGAAACATCAACTAACTAAATATCTCTATTTATAAGTCCTTGTGTATTTTTCAATTTCCTAATTATGTTTGTTTAAGAGAAACCCAGTTGAGTATCTTTAGACCCAAAAGTTGGATTTCAACTCTGAACGTAAAGTGAAATGGTAACTTTCCCCAGGATTGAAACTTATATCCAGGGCAACTGCTAGAGATCCTATGAAGCCCTAAGAACTACCGATGTTAGAGTGAGATTTAACTGATCTTTCATGGAGTGATTTATTCCCCTGCTCTCAGGACTGGGCTGGAGGTAGCATCTTTCCTAAATTCTGCTAGACTCTACAAGGTGTTTTTTTGTTGTTATTTGTTTTTTTCTTCTTTTTACCATAAGGAAATGGAATCAGGTGCTGACCTTCAGGCCTTTGAACTTTCCTGGCTACCAACATTTTTCAAACTTCAACACTGTAACCATCACCTGGGGAATCTTAGGAAAATGCAGACTCTGGTTCAGCAGGCTGAGGGTGGGAGGAAGCAGAGGGGAATTAATCCCATCTGCCCACAGCCTTCCCATTGGAACCTAAGCCCCAGATGCCTAGAAAGACCCTTGGCCAACATTTCTCCAAAGATACCAAGCCAGGGGCACTTGCCATTTTCATCTGCCAATGAGGTTATAGAAGGCTCTGCTTTCAAAAGGCCACAGCCCAAAGAGGTCTAGGTAATGCTGAAAAATGACACGTGGCTAACTCCCCCCAGCAAGAAAAGATAGAATTTTCCATCTGGCAAAGACACCAGAAAGCTGAGCTCACCTTTCATACTTTTTAAAAAAGGAAAACATTCTTGTGAAGCTTTTCTTCCCATGGAATTGTACTGGCTTCCTAGGGTATCACATACTTAAAGTAGAGCTGTGCTCACAGAAGGAGAGAGAGGACAGGGTGGTTAAAACCTTTCCCCCCACCCTGCCCTGTGGGAGCCTCTCCCCAGAATTCCTCAGGATCTACAGAGGAAAGCTGAAATGCTTGGATTTAATACAGTGCCCCATTTTTTTAAAACTGAGGTGAACATAAAATTAACCATTTTAAAAAGAATCATTCAGTGACATTCACAACGTTGTGCAACCACCACCTTTATCTACCTGCAAAACGTTTTCATCACCCCCAATAATGTCCCACTGTCTTTCATATCAAATAAAAAAGACACGTATGTTGATCACACAGAGCCAATCTCTTCCTTCCATTCTTTTGGCAACAAAACAGATCGCTTTCTTCAAAATGTACACACTGAAACATTAATAAATTAAAAACTTATGCTTCCAAGGGAGAATGGAAAGATAAGAGCAGGAGACACATGAGTGTCTTGATGGTGGGTGCTGGTGCATCATGGGACTTAACCCTCATTGCAGATTTAATATTCACAAAAGCCCAGCAAGGTGTGCACTGTAATCTGTCTAATGGTGAGAAGACCAAGAAACTAAGTCCTGGGGAGAATAAGTCATGAACACCAACTTCCCATGTTAGAAATGACTAGATCAGGCTAGACATCTCAAAACACTGCTTTGCCCACCACACTTCAAAGGAACTGGTAGAAATTAACAGCTTCACAGATGTAACAGCCACCAGATCTGCTGTGGGGCTGCATTTTGCTGTGGAACCTCCCCTGCATCTGTCCTCCCCATATGCCCTGTGTCAGGCCCTGGAGAAGCACAAAGCATTGTGACCTCTTCACCTGCCGAGAAAGCCCTGACGTTGAGCAACCAGGTGCTCACAGGTGTTGTGTACACAAGACTCCAATAAGGGGACACCTGTGTGTATCCAATTTCCTACCAGCAGCAGCTCATCCACTGGGTATGAAAGGGAGGAAAACTACTAAGCCAATCATTGGATAAATAGTCACTGCTTAACTCAATGCAAAGAAACAAGCACCCTTCTACAGGAATAAAAGGAAGTGTGGAAAGGTGAAGAGAGCGAGGCGCAGGAAGCAGACAGCTTAGAGTCAGGAGCCACCTTCTCTGCTTCTGCAGACAAGCTACTCACACTTTCTTAGCCTCTATTTTTCTATCTGTGAATGGTGGTGGCAATAAAACAACACTATTAAAAAAAAAAAAGGATGTGTTTGCCCGAAGTAGCCAAAAGGTGGAAGCAAACAGGTGAGTGGATAAACAAAATGTGGGCTCTACACGCAATGCAGTATCATTCAGCCTTAAAAAGGAAGGAGATTCTGACAGGCTGACCACGGAGAGACCTTGATGGGAAATGCTGAGTGAGATGAGCTAGTCACAAAGAGACAAACACTGCATGATTCCAACTTAACAGGAATGAAATCCAGAGAGACAGAAAGTAGAATGGCGTTTGCCAGGGGCTGTAGGGAATGGGGAATTAGGGTTTCATGCCTAGAAAATCTCACTTTTGCAAGACAGAAAGAAGCCTGGAGACGGACAGTGGAGATGTTTGCACAGCAATGTGAATGTACTTAGTTCACAGAACTCTCCTTAAAAATAGTTCCGTTGGAACATTTCATGTTATGTGTATTTTACCATGATGTAAATAATGCTAAAAATAAATAAATCACGTGTTTGCCGCGATTCCGTCATTGCTGCTAAGGAGAAAGAAAAACCACTTCGTATTGTGGACCCAACCAACTCAAGTCTGTTGTTAATTTTGGTGCGCGTTAGAATCCACTGGGTGGGTGGGGGGAGCAGAAGTAAAACCACCACCCGAGGTCCACCCCGACAAATCCGATCAGAATCTCCTGGGATGGGGCCCGAGCACAGGCATGTTCTAGAGGCTCTATCACACCTGTGCCACAGCAAGCGTCACCTAGTAAGCCGAGTGCTCAGGTCACCGTGGTGACTCATGTCCCTCAGGCCTGACACTTACTCACGCTGCTGCAAAACAGCAGGACACATTGGGAGCACCCGAGCATCTGTGTGCCTTGAATTAACTTTTATTTAGGTCAACTGGAGAAACATTTCTCGCCTACCTGCGCGTGCAGGTGGTGCCACAGGGGGTGCCCTCAGCAGGCCCTGCTCTTGGTGGAACGCTCAGGGGCTGCCATCTTGAAATTCCTAACAATTTTTGAACAGAGTCCTGTATTTTCCTTTTGCACTGTGGTCCCTGTAAATTATGTATTCAGTTCTGCCTACAAAAGCCAGATCCTGTTCTAGGCCTGGAGAAGCCAGAGAAAAAGGCAAAGTGGCTGTGGGGAGGCCATAGGAATGCCCGGGGCAAGGTGAAGCCAACCGTACCAGGACCCCCCGTCCACCACCCACCCAACCCTCTTCACCAGAGACCAGACATGGATTTGCCTGCAGAGGAGAGGAGAGGAGAATTCCTGACTGTGGATGGATATAAACAAGCTCATGACTAGTGATAAGTAACATATGCAAGAGAAAGAAAGATGCAAAACATGGGTGCACGTTGAGCTTTAGGACAGGGCAAAACTATATACAAAGCAGGCACATGAGAAGCTGAGTTCTGAGTTCTCAGCTCACCCCCACACTCACTCTTATTGCCAGCATTCATGAACATCTACCGTCGTGCACCGTAGTCCCTGCAGCTTCCAGTCTCGATAAGTCGTGGCCAGAAAGAAGCACCACTTACTGAAAGCTTCCTTCACGCCAGGCATTGGGCTGATTGCTTTATATAAGTAGCTGCAAGTGCTTCCCATCATGGCTCCCTAGCTGGCTATTAACTGAACCGTTTTACAGGTGAGGACAAGGAAGGATCAGAGAAACCAAGGGACTTTCCCAAGGTTACGTAGCTAGTCAGCAGGTGATCAGATGTGAACTTCGTTCTTTTGCTTTCAAATCTGTAACTTTGCCCTTCACTGTAAAATGCCCTTAGGTTGAACCACACGTAGTTGGTGTTTGGCTGAATATTGTCAATTTCATCAGGCAGCCTGTGATGCAGCTCAAACTGAGACCATCCATAAGCCCTGTGGGAGGCCAGTGAACCCATAGATAAATTCAGATCGCTCTCCATCCTGTAAATCAGCATGCCGGGCAAACAGCTCTCTTAAGCAGGGAAATGAAGGGAATACAAAATAAACAAGTGGGAAGCTCTGTAAGAACAATACCCTGTGAGCAAGCTGAATAAAAGCACCTGTCTTCCTCCCTCAGCCCAAGCCAGCTTGCTCAACAAATTAGATGGCGTGTTTGTTAGAAGCACCTTTCTAAAAGGTGAGTGTAGACAGCTGCACTCCAGATAATGACACTAAGCAGAGCTGTTGCTACCAAGCCACGCGGGCGATAAGGCTGCTTTCCCAGAAACACATTTCGGGGCAGGGCAAATTGAAAGTGCGTACTTCTCAGGTAATAGGTAATAAACATTCTGTTTTTGGAGCTTTCTATATTGAGCTCTGCACCTGGTCGCTGGAAGGCTATGGTGTCAGCACCAAGCCTGCAGATTGCTTTGTATTTCAGCCGCCCCCGTTTTTCCCCCGTAAAACAGCACTCCCGGCTTGGCCACCAGCTCCTTCCTCTTTCTTGGTGGAAATCTACTGCCTTCTTAAACTGGTGCATGGAAAATTACATGGTCAGCGCCACACTCGGGGCTAGAAAAGCACACATCCCACAGTGATTTCAAACGATCCAGCCTTTCATCATTACAAAATAAATTCCGTGGGTGAGGAGAAAAGAAGAATCGTGAGGGCCCTAAGCAGGTGACTCATTTCAGACAGAAATGACAAAGCCATTTCTGAACAGATGGGTTGACAGGACACTTAGCAAATGCTGCTTTTAATTCTTTCTTGCACTCATTCATTCATTCAAGAAATATTCCCCCAGGCTTATGGAGCACCAGGCACCACTGTAGGCGCTAGGGAAGTAGCTGCCAAATACAAAATAAACCCCCCAAAAAATTCCTTCTTCCCTGGAGCTTCTGCTCTACACGTGGAGACAGAGAGGAAACGGATAAGGAAACTCTAAGAGTTACGGGGTAAAGACAGCTGGGGAGGGGCAGCAGGAGGGGCTGCCTTGGTGGAAAGGTGACCTTAGAGCAAATGGGGAGAGCAGGTGCAGAGGGAGCTCTGTGGTTACCTGGGGGAATGTGGTCCTTCCAGGCAGAAGGAATGGGAAGAGCCTAGGGGGAAGTAGGGCCAGCTTGAGCCTGGGAGCCGTGTGGCCTCGGGCATGGAGTAAATGAGGACAAGCAGGTGAGAGGTCAGGCAGGTACGCTGGGGCCAGGTGGCCACCAAGAGCACCTTGGCTTTGCCTTTGAGTGAGATGGCAGCCACGGCTCTGCGCAGAGGAAACTCATGACTGGACTTGCTTTTTGCCAGACACACTCTGAGGCCGAGGGGGAGCAGGGAGAGAAATGTTGACATCATTGGGGTATAGGATGATGGAGCCGGGGATGGACATGGTGGAGTGGGAGCAGAGGCCAGGGTCTAGCTAGGTGTCGTGGGTGTTGTTGATAGAAAGACGCTACAATTCCCCCAGGTGGTGCATACCCTCAACATCAGCCCGTGGATGGGTGTTCCCGAACCCCAGGAGTCTTACCATAAAGTCTCCCTGGGACAGCCTGTGGGTGGCAGCGGCCATCATCTGTCCTTGGCCAGGGCTGACAGGTGCCCAGAGCTGTGGCAATGTCATTCCTGGCAGCCCTAGGATTAGGCTGTTATCTCTGTTTACCATCAGGAAGGGACTCTCAGTGGAGGATTCAAGCTGATGCAGGAGCCGTGGGTTGCCATCTGTCTCTTCTTCTGTGCCCGTCATGAGAGCACACACCAGTCCTGTCTGCTGGCCAAACCCCCTTTTTCCCAGGTGGGACAACAATGTGTAGAAGCACAAATTATAAACTGATTCTTGCTTTCTCTAAAGACAGTCTGTTTTTCAGATCATGATTAGGAATGAGTAACTGGTAAGTCTCAAAGTTGTCAGGGGCTTATTACACAGGGCTTATCAGAGTAAAAGTAGAAATTACAACAGCTCAACATAGAATAAAGGTTTCCCTCCTCACTCCCAAACTTCAAACAGAGTCCAAGGGTTAGGATGTGGGCATATCTTTTGGGGGATCCACAATTCAATCCATTCCAGCTAACTTGATGCAGTATTGATGCCATTTAAACAAGCGATGTAGTGATCATCTGAGATGAAGAAGCAATTTAAGCTCAACCCCCAAGTGCAAACCCTTCCAAAGCAAACATCCTAGGAGGTGCTACTTGAGGTAACCTCGGTGATGATTAACCTGGGTTTTGCACCACTGCCCTGAGCCGTTTTCCACTGGACGGAGCACAATTCTTTGTTATGTTTCTCAAGATGCTGCTTTTCTACACTGCAGTTATTTCAGGCATGACTCATGTTAAAATGAGTGTGAAAAGATTTCTTGGTAAAACCTCTGGGAGGCTTTGAGTAGAGAGGTTTTAACAGTCACTACCCCAAGCAAGGCAGCTGGAGTGGGTTGAATGGTCATCCCCCAAAAGGTCATCCTTGTCCTCACTCTTGGACTCTGACTGTGACCTTAGTTGGAAAGAGAGCTTTTACAGATGTAACTAAGTTTGAGATCTCAAAATGGAGTCACCCTGGATTACACAAAGGGCCCTAAAGTCAATGACAAGCGTCCTCATAAGAGACAGCAGAGAAGACACAGACACAGAGGGGAAGGCCATGTGAAGGCAGAGAAGAGAGTGACGCAGCCACAAACCAAGCAGCGCCTGGAGCCACCAGAAGCTGGAAGAGGCAAGGACGGGACTCTTTAGAGGGAGCCGGGCACTGCCCACGCCTTAGCTTCAGACTTCCAGCCTCTGTGTATTCTCACAATTCTGTAGGCAGAGACCCCGGGTGCAGTGGGCTCAGGGTCTTGCCTGTCTGAAATCAATCTCTCAGAAGGGCTGTGCTCTCTTTTGGAGGCTGTATGCATTTTTCCTGCTGCTGTAATAAAGTGCCACAGCTGGGTGGCTTCAAACAACAGACACTTCTTCTCTCCCAGTTCTGCAAGCTGGAAGTCTGAAGCTAAGGCGTGGGCAGTGCCCGGCTCCCTCTAAAGAGTCCCGTCCTTGCCTCTTCCAGCTTCTGGTGGCTCCAGGCGCTGCTTGGTTTGTGGCTGCGTCACTCTCTTCTCTGCCTTCACACGGCCTTCCCCTCTGTGTCTGTGTCTTCTCTGCTGTCTCTTATGAGGACGCTTGTCATTGACTTTAGGGCCCTTTGTGTAATCCAGGGTGACCTCATTTTGAGATCTCAAACTTAGTTACATCTGTAAAAGCTCTCTTTCCAACTAAAGTCACAGTCAGAGTCCAAAAGTGAGGACAGGGATGATCTTTTAGGGGGTGACCATTCAACCCACTCCAGCTGCCTTGCTTGGGGTAGCTACTGCTAGCAGCTCCCTACTCAAAGCCTCCCAGGGGTTTTACCGAGAAATCTTATCACACTCATTTTAAGCCACTCCAATTGCAATCAGATAGGTCAGTGAGGATGTTGTGTGAGTGACCAGCAAGGCATGTGGCCCAACCAGACAGCCAGGGAAGGCCTTTAATGAATGACTCCAGGCTGAGGGTGAGGTGCTGCGTTGTGGAGATAGTCCCAGATCAGGGTTCACTGTGAACAAACAGCTCTTTAACGTGGGTTCCTGCCTTCCTGGAGAATTTTGGGGAGGGTATAAGGCCTGACGCAGGCCTTCAAATATCTCCACAAGAGGAATAAATCCCTCTAGAAAACCATATTACTCCACTTTCTTTCCAAAGGAAATTCAAGTCTGTTGAAATGCTTGTTCTAAAACAGATTCCAGTGACATTAAACACATTGGCGGCTCTCAAAAATACCTACCATGCTGATAATCACACCTAAGCCACAGCATTTGTCTGACCCCTAAGTGGGCTCGGATTTGCCCAGAGCCCTGGTCCAAGGACCTCCGAGGGACACAGCCTCACTACTCAGTCAGAGGAGAGCCCGATTCAGAACCAAAGGCCAAGGGATTCTGCACATAAAGACAAAACATTCTCTTCCTTCTCAACTAGAGAATGGCTTATCTGAGAAAAAAATCAACTGGAAGCAAAAAAAAAAGTGAGGGTGTCAGCATTTAACAGGAATCTTGACACTGACAGGAAGGGCATCCCTTTTCAGTCAATCTGAAACATATGCAGACAGGTCACAGATATATTCCAAATACATTTTTTTAATTACTAAATATGTTTGAGGAAGATTTTTAAAATAAAACTCAGTGGACCAGTTCATACACTGCAAATCCATTATATTTTTCCAACCACGCAGAGCTAGGCCTCCTTGATGAAGGTTAAACTCAACTATTACCAGCGTTATTCTATGCCGAAGAATGGGCCGGGTCTAAGCTAATGTTTCCTCCTGTTGTGACATAAGAACTTTCCCCATTGTCTTGCATCTTTCTCCTTCTCCTCCATTTCCAGCCCTGCATCACGCAGAGAAGGCACATTAGAGTCCACTAGAAACACAGCACTGAGATGTAAAGCCCTCGCACCTACCCGCCTAGGAGTACAACTCAGATGATCTTTCTGATAAGGAATGGCAACGGCACTTGCAAGCCGAAGACAGTATTACTTGGGTGTGATTAACAAGAGGTTAGGCTAACACGTGCCTGCTTCTATAATTATATTCTGTTTGTCTAGAAAGAAAAAAATAATAATATATCATGCAGTGGTGCATGACTGGCTTAGTTCTTTCTCTCTCTCTCACTGGGAAACTCACAATGAAGTTCTTCCAGGCAGAGGTCCTAACCACCGCCCCCATCCCATCCACCATTCTTCTCCCCAACACCTGTCACTGACCAAGGTGACTGGTACATGCAAGAAACAGATGGGCCCCTATAAATCCCTCAATTTGTTTTACTGTTTCTTGGTGAATCGACTTTTATTATCTCCCTTTTCTCTACCCTTATTAGTTCCCTACAAACCACTACAATTTAGCAGCTTAAAATCACACACATACTATCCTACAGCTCTGGAGGCCAGAAGCTCAAAAATCAGCCTCACTGGGCTAAAATTAAGGTGTTGGGAGTGCTGGCTCCTTCCAGAGGATTTAAGGGTGAATCGTTCCTTTGCCTTTCCGGCTTCCAGAGGCTGCCCACATTCCTTCACTCATGGCCCCTTTGTCCACCTTCAAAGGCAGCAGCAAAACCCAAGTTTCCTCCACCTTCTCTCTCCTTCCATCATCACATCACCTTTTCTGACTTGGATGCTCCCACGTCCCTCTCATAAAGTCCCTGTGATTACCCTGGACCCACCTAGATCATGCAAGACTGTCTCCCCCTCTTAAGATCCTTCACATAATCATGTCTACCAAGTCCCTTCTGCTGTGTCAGATGACACATTTGCAGCTTTGGGGACCACTACTCTGTCTGCTTCCTCTCCCACTGCATTTTGGCCAGCATAAAGCTGAGACATCTCACAACAGTGAGCCCTAATCTGGCATTTGAGAAGTATGGTCACTAGCAATCAGACAGGAATCTGCCCACCTGCACTGTGGGTGTCATCCCAGTATTCAAACACTGGCTCAAAAGCTTTAGGGTGTCTGCAGATGCCATCAGCCCAACTTCAGTAACGACCATGTCTACATGGGCCTGTGTGCTTACCACTGCAAATCTAAACAGCTGTCACCAAAACATTCCAGATCCAACCCCTCTCTTCCCTACAGCTCCTCCTAGTCCAAGACACCATAGTCCCTCCTCGGAACATCTACAGCAGCTGCCTGAACCACATTCCTACTTCCTGCTGGGCCCGCTGTAGCCCTTTGCCCATGCACCTTCTGGCCTCCCCGGAAGGTACACCCAGTCCCATCAGTTCCAGCTCAGAAGCCACCACTGGCTTCCCAGAACATACGGAGTTAAATTCAAGGCTCAAGTGGCCTCACTGCCCTCATCCTATGGCCCTAGCTCCCTCTCTAACCCCATCTCACTCCTTACCTGCTTAGTGCATCCTCCCTGTGCCTGAGGTTTTCTCTTCACTTCCTCATATGACACCGGCTGTTCTTTAGGCCTCTGGCCCCAGCGGTTCCCTCTGCTGAATCCACCTTCAGGGCCGCCCTTCTGGGCTGGGGTTGAGCGTGTTGACTTTGATCACCAGCCATTCTATCCTCCTCCAAGGCAACTTCCCACTGCCTTGGGGAAGCCGGATATCATGTCTCCCCAGATGTCACATGCCAGCCTCCTAACCTCAAGTACCTTAGAATGAAACCTTATTTGGACAAGGGGTCACTATAGATGTAATTAGGTAAGATGAGGTCATTAGGGTGGGCTTTAATTCAACATTCTGGTATCCTTATACAAAGGGGAAATCTAGACACAGACACACACACAGAGAGAGCACCCTGTGAAGACAAAGGCAGAAATCGGAGCCATGTGTCTACAAGCCGAGGAGCACCAAAGATGGCCAGCGACCCAGCAGACGCTGGGAGAAGGCCTGGGGAGATTCTCCTTCGAAGCCTCAGGAAAACCAGCCCTGCTGACACTTTGATCTTGGACTTCCAGTCTCCAGAATGATGAGACAATAAATGTCTGTTGTTCAAGCCCCCTGGTCTATTATGGCAGCTTTAGGGAGCATCATATTTTCTGATGCCTTGCAAGGACTCTGGAACAGTAGACCCCCTGACTCAATGCCCTTGCATAAGGTTTGGAGGGTGGAGGTGAGTGGAGGCAGGCGGCTGTGTTGCTACTGCTTGGGTGTTCCTCTAGGGTGGCCCAGCTGTGGCAACACTGGGGGTTCCTACAGCAGTGTCCAGAGGCTTCGCTTTGTGAGTGTCATGAGGCAGTTCCCATGGCTACAAGCAGGCTGCTTCCAGACCCCTGGATCCAGCCTGTAACCCTTGTGTGTGTGTGCGTGTGTGTGTGTACGTGAAGATGGGATCTCGCTATGTTGACCAGGCTGTTCTCAAACTTCTGGGCTCAAGTGATTCTCCTCTCCTCCCACCTTGGCGGCCTCCCAAAGTGCTGGGATTACAGACATGAGCCACTGCGCCCCGCCTGTCACACATTCTTGAGCCTGTGGCCGCCACCCCAGCGAACAGTTCCTCACTCTCCGGACAGCAGCAGTGAGTGCAGCTCCCGGCAGCCCACTGGGGTGCGATCTGGGGAGCTGCTGCCGAGGCCCAGCCTTCTGAGGGATTCTGAAAGCATCTAATACCCTGCATTAAATCCTTTTCTTCTCAACTCAGCCAGGACAGCCTTTTCCGCAGGGGGACACTGGCGGCCTCACATTTCCAGGCAGATGCTGCTTTCCCCAAGGACGCCGTCCACTCTCGCCACCCTCGCTCTCGCTGAGTTGCTTTGTGCTGCGCTCACTGGTATTCAAATGCGCTGCGTTTACTTGTTTGTGCACTTGTCGCCTGAACTGTGACCTCCCTGGAAACATCGGCCTTGTCACCGGGCCTCTCTTCCGACATCCTCACGCGTGGAACAGGGCTTGGTGCAGTGGCCGCGTTGGGATATTTGGGGCAGGAGAGAGAGAAAAGAAATTTCTAAGTTTGGCTTCTCCTTGAGGAAGCTTCCAAAGGCGTTTCTAGAACAGTTAAAATATGTGAAAATAAGGGCTACCTGGGTTATCTGTTAAATGAATTATGCTAAAGAAGACTCTGCAGTTGCTAACTTTTCTCCTCTGCTCTTAAATATCCCGTTCTGCTGCTTCAAACTCAGAGTTCCAAAACAATGAGGTCGTTTACTTCTTTTTCTAAAAAAAGACAAAAAAAGTCATTGGAATAACAGAAGTACTTTAAGAATCTCTGGGGCAAGGACAGAAACGAGTCATCGTCTTATGTATAAACCAAAAGTAAAATTCTAAGATCCCTCAGCTATCTGAACGGACCCCTCCTCTTGGCCAAGGGCATTCCAGAGTTAACCTGAAAATCTAGTTCCAGCTAGGACGGGAAGTGGGGATCAGATGTGGCTCAACACCCCAACATCAACACACACCTTAAGTCTGGTAAGAAACATGTACAATATCTTCTTTCTGAAGCCTGCTACCTCGAGGCTTCCTCTACATGATGAACCCTTGGTCTGCACAACCTTTCGTCATCATGCAGACATTCTATTGATAGCAATTCTTTCAACCAATTGTCAGTTGGAAAATTTTTACACATACTTATGACCTGGAAGCCACTCTGCCCCCACCACCAACTTCCAGTTTTCCCACCCTTTCAGACGAAACCAGTGTACAGCTTACACATATTGATTGATGTCTCATGTCTCCCTAAAATGTATGAAAGCCAGCTGTGCCCCTACCACCTTGGGCACATGTCCTCAGGACCTCCTGAGCTTGTGTCATGGGCACGTCCTGATCCTTGGCAAAACAAAACTTTCTAAATTGACTGAGACATGTCCCGGATACTTTTGGGTCCACTTCTGTCACTGAGATGGTAACTGTGGTTATTTGAATACCCCTCACATTATCCTCTCCTCCTCACAGCAGCCTTATTCACCTGGCAAATTGAGGGGTGTCACTTAGAATACTATGTTTTTATTAAAAATATGATTTTGGTTTTCCAAGGGATGTTCTGGGCTGCTCTAAACAAGGGTCTGCAGGGAGGGCCCACCTGTTTCTGCAAATGAGGTTTCGTTGGCACTCAGCCAGGTCCATTTATTTACATATTGCACAGGCTGCTCTCTAGAGCTGAGTTGCTGCGTCTGGGACCACGTGGCCTTCAGAGCCCAAAATATTTACTCTCTGGCCCCTTAAGAAAATGTCAGCTCCTGCTCTAAACAAAACCCCTGCCCACATGGCCTCTGGTGCTGCCTAAGCTCTTTGCTGTGCCCTTTGTTGATATGCCAGGGATGAACTGAGCTCAGAGCTGTCCAGTTTCCGGCGCCTTCCTGGAGCAATAGGAACCTGTAATTCTCAGCCCATGTGGCCAGTACTGGCCAATGAAATGCAAGCGTAACTGACCTGCGCCTCCAGGCTGAGGCAGTGAGACCTCACTGGGCCTTTCCCCAGTCTCACTCTTCTCCACAATGGCGACCAGCAGTATTCCAGAGAGCAGAGCCAGAGCCCCTGCATGGGGAGGAGCACAGACTCCACCATTGCTTGCTGCAAGAAATCAGCTGTTGCATATTATGGCACCGAGATTTTAGGGTTGTTTGTTACAGCACGATGAGCCTAGCTCATTCTGACTACGATAGTGGTCTTTTTGCTGAAATCATTAATTTGCATTTCTCAAAGTTTAAAAGGGTGTACTGCCCCCCTGCCAAATCTCGGATGGGCATTTTTTAACTTAACTAGACAACAAAACACAGCTAAGATTCGCCCTTTTCTCTGGCAAATATGACAATGCATTAGTACCTCTGAGCACATTAAAGATTCTTCAAGACTCTAGCCTCTGCTGCAAAAACACATACAAATACCTGCTACTACTGCTGCTGTGATGATGATGACAGCAATAGTGAGAATATTTTAGATATGCCAGGCACTGTGGTAACTGCTTTCCAAATATTATCTTATTTAATCTGAACATCACCCTATGAGGTAGAGAGTACTCTGTTTCTCATTTTATAAATAAGGAACCTGAGGCTGGGAGAGCGTCAGTGACTTGTTCAAGGTCACCCACAGCTGTCAAGTGATAGAACTTGGATAAAATTCCAGACTCCTTTAATGGAGTACGGAGGGAGGTCAGAAAACACAGGAGGTAAGGGGTTATGATTGACAACGTGCCCTTGCAAAGGGACAGGCTAAGAGACACAAGGGCAGCTGTCTGAGGTGTGCCACTCACCAACTTCAGAAGTGGCAGGTTGCCTGCAGCCATCCAGCCAAGGAGGCTTGGGGACATGCTAGTCCCTGCCTTCATTTCCTTCAGCAACCCCAAAGTCACCCCTTGAGATGATGAAAATAACATTGCTTGATAAAGAGTTGATATTCTCAATCTTATGAAAAAAATGTGGATTAAAGCATCTTACTGATTTATTTAATCTGAAACATAACAGCTGTTAGAGCTAAATATGGCATCTCGGCTCACTGCAACCTCCACCTCCCAGGTTCCAGCAATTCTCCTGCCTCAGCCTCCCTGGGTAGCTGAGATTACAGGCATGCACAACCACGCCCAGCTAATTTTCGTATTTTTAGTAGAGATGGGGTTTCACAGGTTGGCCAGGCTTGTCTCGAACTCTTGACCTCAGGCAATCCACCTGCCTCGGCCTCCCAAAGTGCTAGGATTACAGGCGTGAGCCACCATGCCTGGCTAGAACTCCATACTTCTATGTTTGAGTCCCTATGGATGAACTGCAACCTAGCTTAATAGGTAGACAAGATTGAAAACCTAACTTAGGAGTATGCACCTGTAACAATAGCTGAGTCTTGGCCAATTCCAGCAACCATACTTCAACCACTCACTGCTGAGTTTTCAAGCTGTGTTCAAATAAAGCAAACACCAACCTGTAACCAATCCAGCCATCCTGTGCCTCACTTGCAATTTCTGTATGTCATTTCCCTTTCTTCATCTCTACATCTTCTTCCACCGTGATTCTAGGGGCTGCCTGATTTGCAAATCATTCATTACTCAATTAAACTCATTTAAATTTAATTCAGCTGAAAATTTTCTTTCATCAAAGCTAAGTAAGAATTTGCCAACATGATATGTAAACGTAATCATCTCTTCCAACCAGATTGCATCCCTGAGTCTCTCCTTTTGGGAAATTTCAGAACCTACACTTTTGCTCAGCTCTCTGCTTTCCTACAACTCACCCCACCCATGACCACACCCCATTCATAGCCCAGGTGTCAGGGACAGGGCAGGGGTAAGGGGGTTCATTCCCCTGATAACAAGAAACCCATGCTCTTCCTATCTTCTTGGTAGAAATCGCCTCTCTGGGATTTGACTTCATGACAACCACATTTCCTATGGCATACAATCATTTCTTATGTTTTAGTGGCCTTGGTTTGCTTTTGAATGTGTGGTGGGAAGTTCCATGACATTTATTAAATAACCAGCATATCCCGTTACCTGATCAGGGACTCTGCAGAAAACCATCGCCCTGAGAGAAGGAATGAAGGCACCTGAGACATCTTCCCATGTGAATCGTGATGGCAACGTCTCCCCTGCCCTGAGACAGCAAGACTGAGAATCAGGAAAGGTGGTTCTCATTACACCTGAAAGCATTTTAGCTTGGACGTGGCCACTTTGAGGACTACAGCTCTAAGCATCCTAGTTCGTGTTTTGTGATTATCAAAATATCTTCCAAATCTCGGTTGATATCCTTGAGCCAACTGTTGTAAAGCCACATGGAGGTGGTGTCAGGTACAGAGCAGAGAACATTCTAGAGGCACTGAGTTGTCTGGGGGAACTCTGGGCTCCAGGAAGGTCCATGTCTGCAGGGAGAAAGTCCCATGGTTGATTCTGGAACTCCAAACTCTTACGAGAGCCAACTGCCAGCTTCCACTTCGCTATAATTACCCAGGCGAAGTGAGTGAACAGTCTGAGCCTCCCCATAAAACTAGCCCTCTAATTGTTGTGGTTTAACAGCCTCAGACCTCAGGCTGGGTGGAGAGGAGGGCAGGCCTCACAAAAACCAGACACAGCCTCCTCCGCAGGCAGCCAGGAGTGAACACAGTGCAAATACAACGGGCTAGGTCCTACAGCTCCTGTTTGGTTTACAAAGAACACCACCTCCAAGGCCATTTGCAAGCATGATGTCACTCTGGTGAGAAACAAGTAAACCCAAGCTGTTGACATAAATATCCCCAACCATCTAACAAAATAGTAAGCCCAGCATTATTTTATTCCAGTAAAAACCCAATGACACAGGCTAGGGCCGCAGTTACTATCCCTTTGGTTGATGATCACACTGAGGTTTAAGAAAGTCCCATGATCTGTGGGAGGTCAGACAGCCAGTGACGGCAGCCCACAGCAGCCCTGGTCAGCCCGGGGCCAAGCTCTGGACCAGTGCACAAGCCACACAGCTTCTTCAAAACTAAAAAGGAAGCACACTAGCACCTTCTCCACCATTCTAAACTCCTGTCACTTCCTGGAAGACCAGGTAAGGCTCTCCTGGGTGTCTTCACAGAGCAGGCTTTGTACAGGGTCAGCCTTGACCTCCATTCATGCAGACAGGAACAGCAAGACAAAGCCTGAGCACAGCCTTCAACAAACAGACACTGTGTCCAGGCTTGGAAGCCCCCACTTAGGGTTGGTGGTGGACGAGGGCCCTGAGAAGTTCATTCTGTTTGAACAAAAGAGGCCGCGTCAGTTTCAGAACATTTTTCTCTTAAATCATGCACAAAAATGTCCTCCATGTCTCTCTCGGAGAATCAACCAAAGGGTAATAGCATCAAAGCTTTGATCTTGGATTTTTGTGTCATCTAATTGTGTCCATTTCTGATTCATTCCTCTCAACAATTTTGCCACTGTTTTGTCCTGGATTGGGTAAAGCAAAATCCAGATCAGCCCAGGCCTGTTTGCAAACAGAAATTAAGAAACCGTGTTAAATCTCAAAGACTCTGTCTTGCCCAAGGAGTGTCCTTACTTTACACATAAATGGAGTGAAGCCTCCTGCACCTGCTATATGGGCTTGTTTGCACACCGAACCCAAAGCTGCTTTCTGAGCTCACCATGCAGTCTCTCTATACCTGAAGCCCCCGCCTAGCCCCACCCTGTGATGCCCACACTGTGGGCCCACCTTGAGGTGCTGACATTCATCAACCTTTGAGGACATTCTGTGTGTCAGAGTCTGGGCTTACACCTTTGCAAGTGTGTGTTTGTTGTGACTCTAACTTTCTCCTAATGAAAATTGAACTCTTATATCTATGGAGATTATAGCAATGCCAAGCACCCACTTCACTTTTTTTGTAGATGATCAAAACCTCATGCATAAGGACCCAGCCCACTGCCTCATGCAGGGTGATGGGCATGCAGAAGTGTTTGTGGGCTGGATTTGAAAAATTCCCACTCCAAGGATTAGGATCTATTGAATCCTGCCTTGTAATGTTGGAGCAGAAGGTTGAAGCGAGAGAACCTGAGAAATTGCAAGCTTGGCTGCTGGCTGCTTTGCCTTGT
This sequence comes from Plecturocebus donacophilus, assembly GCA_004027715.1. Lineage (NCBI taxonomy): Eukaryota > Metazoa > Chordata > Mammalia > Primates > Pitheciidae > Plecturocebus > Plecturocebus donacophilus. Next base: position 23,188 of record PVKP010018141.1, read on the forward strand.
GTCTGATGGTGTCCCTGTGCCTGACAATGGCCAACTGGCTTATGCCACCTACCCCTGTGGTCACAGGTGGCAAGGTCTTACATCAGAAAGGAGGGCAAGAGGTCTGGGAAGGCAAATCCAACATCCCCTCCAAGAAGAGAGAAGCAGCCTTCCTGCAAGGCCTATCCTTGGTGGCCCTGCCCTCTAACCTCCCCACGGCACCCATGTACACCCCGCCATGGGCCCAGTCACCATCTTCCTAATACTGCCTTTATTAACAGGGAGTTCTCATCACAGCTGCTAAGAGAGTGAGCAACTTGACTGGGCGCGGTGGCTCACACCTGTAATCCCAGCGCTTTGGGAGTCTGAGATGGGTGGATCACAGGGTCAGGAGATCGAAACCATCCTGGCTAACAGTGAAATCCCATTTCTACTAAAAATACAAAAAGTTAGCAGAGCATGGTGGCACATGCCTGTGGTCCCAGCTACTCGGGACACTGAGACAGGAAAATCACTTGAACCCAGAAGGCAGAGGTTACAGTGAGCCAAGATCATGCCACTGCTCTCCACCCTGGGTGACAGAGCAAGACTCTGTCTCAAAAAAAAAAAAAAAGTGAGCAGCTTAAGGCAGGATAGCCTGTCGGTAAATGCTAAATGATTGAAGGAAGAAGGAAGGATGATCTGTTCTCACATCTGTCTGCTAAAACAATAAAAAGTCATTGCTTTTGTCATGCTGTAATCACCAAGCCCCCTTTCCTGCCCTTAACTCCAGGAAGCTGACTCCAGCTGAATCCCGCCCTTACACAAAGGCAAGCCCAGCAGGCCCTTGCCACGTGGTTGGTGCTGGTGTCCTTGTTAACCTGGGTGTTGGGGCTGCTGGGAGAGAAACCCAGAGAGAAATCGGTGGCTTACAAGGGCTCAGACCCAGCCAGTCTCAGACAGTGTGTGAGGGCAGAGAAGAGGAGGTTGTCCTGCTAGGAACGGTGAGCACAGCCTCTCAGAGGTGTGAGGCAGGAACGGGTGTGTTCCCACACACTGCACTCGCAGGGCTCCGCAGGGCCCCAGCCTTGTCTCCAGGTCTTCCGACCCCTTTCACTTTGTCCATTAGAGCCCTTAGCCCCGTAATGATGATTATTTGAAACTCCCCATCTGATCATCCCAACTTCTCTGCCACATCTGAGTCCAATTCTGATGCTTGCTCTTTCTCTTCTAACTCCTTTTTTTGTCTTTAATACCCCTTGTAATTTTTTATCCAAAACCAGATATTTTACAATGGGTAAACAGAACCCAGTACTGCTTCCCACAGAGGTTTCTGCTCCTATGAGTTGTGATTTTTCTGCATTTGCCTGTCTGCCTCTCCAATTTTGGGGGCAGTGGTTTGCCCGGTGACCTCCTCTTCCTGACAGATCTAAGATTTGCTGTTTGGGGTTTGTTGAGCTCCTTTCTTACTGTGTGCATGGGAGGGATGACGTCCAAGCTCCTTACATGCTGGACCAGAAGTGGCAAATGTCTCTATTCTTTCCATTCCCAGAATCCACTCCCTTCTGGTATCTGTCTATGGCATTGCCTCCAAGCCTCAGATGACCATGAACCCCACCTGGGGGTCCTCTCCCTTCCCCGCTCTCCATTTCTATGTTTGCAACCTCTGTTAGGTCTAGCACAAGGCTCTTTCCTCTAACAGAGCTTTCCCTGACACCCAACTGGAACTTCAGATGCCCCCGCTCCATTCCCCTCTTGCACATCTGATACATGTCAGCCCCATTATCCAGCGCTGTCTCTCTTATGAAACGGAAAGCACCTTGAGCACAGAGTGTGGGCCTGGTCATCTTCCCACCCCTAAGAGTGGATGTTTCACAAATATTAGCCAGATCAATATCTATGACTTTAAATTCCTGTCTTACTGCTAACCCACCTTGCGCATTTCTAAAAATGTATCACCTTGACATTAGAATACCTTTCAGGGAAGCACCTGTTGCTATTTAGCAAGATATCTTCATACAGCTGCTTGGGGTGGAAATTAAGAATATGAGGCATGGATCAGTGTAAAAGAAATTGCTGAATTGTGGCACTAGGAATTATCTGACGAATTTGAGGAAGGGGCCCAGCATAGTGGCTCGTGCCTGTGATCACAGCATGTTGAAAGGGCTAGGTGGGAGGATCCCTTGAGCCCAGGAGTTCAAGATCAGCCTGAGCAACATGACAAACCCCATTTATACAGAAAAATACAAAAGTTAGCTGGGCACGGTGGTGTGCACCTGTGGTCTCAGCTACTTGGGAGGCTGCGGAGGGAGGATCATGTGAGCCCCAGGAGTTCAGGGCTGCAGTGAGCCATGATCACATCACTGCACTCCAACCTGGGCAACAGAGTGAGACCCTGTCTCAAAAAATGGGACAAAACAAACGGAAAAAGAAAAAACAGAATTTGAGAAAAGGAAAGAGCCAAGTAGAGAGGCAGGAGAGACAAGGGGGAGGAGAGCTGAAAACCATGAAGGGACACGGGAAGCTGGAACCCAGCAAATGGCCCATAAAGGATGCCTTCAGGTACAGAAGTATTTTCCCAAAGTTGTTGGTGTTGCTGCAGCATAAATACTCCAGCTCCCCAAGCCATTGGCCGAATCTGCACATACACGCAATGCTTCGTATGAATATATTTATATGGAGGAACCTGGAACTCCATGTCTCAGTAGACACAGAAAGAAATGGGGATTGTGCACGTGTGCAGGTGATGAGATGGTCCCTAAACAGAAACAACTCAGCCAAAGCAGGGATTCAGAGGAATTGGACTTCCCATGACCGGCAGAGTGGGTTTGATGCAGCCTAGAATTTAAGAGGCCGAGTTACCACAGTGGACATCTACGAACAGATGCATGAAAGAACAAGTGAATGAACACATGCAACTTTCAGAGAAGGCCCGATGTGTGGCCTCCATTTGTGATGTGAGGGTCAAGACTGGCCATGGAATAAAGCATCAAAGAAATACCAATCAAGGCAGAAGGCTTATAAAAAAAAAAAAAAGAGGCCCCTGCAGGTCTGTCTGTTCTGTTGTATTTTGCAAAGACTTGACAACGACTTCATCTGCCCCAGATGGGGAGAACTGGTAGGGATTTGCAGCTACAGTGGGTCAGCTACAAGCTAGGCAGCCATGGAGATGGGACACAAAAACCATCTGACCACTGGATTCCTGGCCAGCCTTTTGTGTGGGTCTTCCAGGAACCCAGGGTGACTGGTCCTCTCTGAAGGGCAGAGCCTGGGCTCAGGAATGGCCAGGAGTGGGACCATCTGCCTGGGTTATCAGCCCACCCTCACCTGGGTGCCAGCCTGGCTGGACTGGTGCTGCTGCCCAAGGTTGATTATCCTGGGATTAAAGAGCTTAGGAGCCAATCTTCCTCTCTTTCTCTCTTTCTCTCTCTGTCTCTGTCTCTGTCTCTCAATTTCTCTCTCTCTCTCTCTCTCTCTCTCTCTCTCTCTCTCTCTCTCTCTCTCATCTCTATTATTTCTTTCCTGGAGCCAAAGTTCTGAGAAGCCTGCACCCTCAGATCCCATCTGTAAATCTTTTAGCTAGACGTCCCTTCAATAATTGCATTATACAATACAAGGAAGAAACCCAAGATGTCCCCCCAATACGTAATACAACATTAATGTAACTTCTGGGAGACATCACCAGGGGTTGCATGGAAATGCTACAAAAGCAAAGCAAATCCAAACAAAAAGCCCTCTGCACAAGACCAAGGAGCTGAAGTCAGTTAAAATGAAACATCAGTAATATTGTTTGGGAAAACAAAGAATCATATAACACATGGCTTCTAAAAGAAATTTATTGAATGCTTTCAAACAGCCAGCTTGAACAACAGAGCTTGGCAGGTTAACAGCCGTAACGGTACCTGCAGGTGTATATCAAGTTCAGACATCTGATGCCAGGTCCCAGGCCCTGGAAAGGCCAGAAGGCCCAATATTAGACATAATCATTCTTGCTTAATGCCTTTTTCAAAGCCCATGTAATTCATTGCTGGGGTTGTATTTCATGTTTAGGTTGTCTGGCTTTCTTTGTTCTTAAGAAAACAACCAGCCAATACCAGCAAGCCAAACATTCTTCAGAATCATGAAACCATAGAATGTTACCACTGGGAGGCATCTTGGAAATTCAGACTCCAATTCTTCTGTTTTTCAGAAAAGCTGACTGGGACCCAGGGAAAGAAAGCAAGTGGTCTCTTGGGCCAGAGGAAGAAGGAGTCCCAAAGAGGGAAGGGATAGCCCTTGGTAAAGAACCGGATTCTAGAGTGCCTACAAAATACAGCTTACTGGTTCACACCACCAGGACTTAGTGATAACGACAACACCCTCTGTGTGATTTTTATTTCCGGTTTACAAAGAGCTCTCCACTGGAGTCTCTTTTGACATTCACAGTCTGTCTCTAAATGCATGCATGTGACCTGCATATTTCAGAGTAGGAAACCAAGATGTAACGAGATTAGACTAGGATGCCAAGGATTGGGTTTATAAGTAAGTTAGCCACAGCCTTTTCAGTATTGAGAGTTGAATGGTCCCTAGTATGAATAATGACTGTCCCAGGCAAACCAGGGGGCCAGGTCACCCCACCTGTGACTCCAAGACCATGTCAGTTCCATTCAACCACGTGGCTCCCAATCCCACCTTCCATTGCATTAGGCCTCATATTTTTCAAAGCACTTTTATGGTTCTCTGGTGCCAAGTAACCCAGTGAGTTAGGCAGGGTGGGCATGCTGTGCCATTTACACAGGAAGAAATGGAATGCTCAAAATCTGCTTTTTCGAGGCCATGTAAACCATGAGAGCCATGCAAAGGGGCAAGATTCCTTAATTCAAGTGCACATCCAGGAATCTTTAGTCCTGGGTACATCCAGGGTACCTCCGGCCTGCTGTAGATCCAGATGTCTTAGCAAATCCAGGGTTCCTTACTCCTGCTCTAGAATTCCCTTTCTCACATTTACCCCATCCAGGGAAGAAGAGAGGAAGGAAGCATTTAATAGACGACCCCCCAAAAGGTGTTTTCAAGTAAGAGAAATAAATGATGCGGGCAGGGAAGAGGGACCTACCTTCAGTTCAGCCTCCAGGCACATTTCCAGAAGCCAGGCATGTTGGAGTCAGCTCTGAGACAGCAGCCCCATCCCACTGAGTCTTGGGGGAGATGAGAAGGGTCTCAAGTCCCAACAGTCCACGGAGCCCTCAGCTAGTGGTCCCCTAAAGAGAATAAAGCCTCAGCTTGGTTATGTCGGCTCTCTGGGCCAAACAACAACCTGAATTGGAGGCCCCAAATCTGGCAGCCCATGGCAGTCACTTGGAAGTAGAGGTCATCCCAGATCTGCAGAATCTGAGTCTGGTTTGAACCAGCTCTCCAGGCAATTCCAATGAGCAGCCAGATGCGAAGCGGGGATTTGAATAAGATTTCTTTGCTATTACAAATATGTAAAGTAATTTCTAAAATCTCCCTCTTCTTTCACATGAGATAATGAAAGAAAACCCATCTGATACATTTTTTACATAAACTATATGATTGCTGTTTTTAACGGTGTGGTTTTAGGGTGTTTAAGGTCAAGCATGGGTTTGGGAAGCAGGACCTAGGTTGAAACTCTGGCCTTGACCCTAGCAAGCAGAGACCTCAGGCAAGACGTGTGACCTTCCCAAACCTTGGTTTTCTTAACTGTAAAATGGTGGTGATGATTGGATGAGCAGTGTAGAGCTAATGTGAGATCAAATTATATCGTTTTTATAAACTGCCTTCTGCACCGGGAGCATTTGGAAAATGGAAGCTTTTAGGAACACTGTTGCATGTCTTTATCCTTGGTAATGTGGGCAGTTCACAATGTGGAGGGGAGTTTTTGCTTCTCTCACTGTATCACCATGTCGGCAGCCCAGTTGAAGCCAGCACAGTTGACCACGGACTCCCTACACTCTACTCCCAGCCCTGCAGTCTAAGACAGCGTCTTGTGAGGCTGAGTCTAAGGCAACTGCAGGAGCACAGATGAGTCCTTTTACTGGGCATTTTCCCCAGCTGAGGGTCAGACTCAGATGCTCTGGGGTAACAAAAGAATCCAGTGAAAATCCTTCCCAAGAGTAAAGTAGGAGAATTGCCATGGCAACCCAACCTGAAAACAACACAGGCATGCCAGTGGTGCAGTGGGGATTCAAAGACGGGATTGGGAAAGCGTTACGGAAGTGTCTCAGCAGGACTCTGATGCACACATGGGATTCGTGCAGGTAGACATGGCTGGAAGGGCTCTCCACATAAAGGAGCTGGTGTAAATAATTGCTCAGAGGTGGGTTGTGGTGGGTCAGGGTGGGCATGAGACTTTATCAGACCAGTGGGTGCTGCACCCACACTTGGGGGAGGGGAAGCATGTCGCCAGACCTACCCACCCCCATGCTGCCTCCCCAGCAGATTGGGTCTGCCAGGGAGCTGGGATGGGCCCCTCCCTCATCCCTGCAGGGTGTTTCATTCCACAGGATGGGGCTGAGCTCAACCAAGGCCACGGCTCTGGCTTTACAATTAAGAAATGACCACAGTTCTGAGTCTGTGAACAACAGAGGTGTTTATCCTGAGAGTTAGCCAAGTTAGACTGGAGGGTGCCTGCATGCTAGAAGGTTCTACAGAGGCAGTGAAGAGGGGTGAAGCCCCCATGATGTCAATTAAAGGTGACATCCTAGCCATGATCTTTCTGAGGGACAGTACCAGCGTCAGGTCTGGATTGGTTTAAAAAAGTGAGGTTGGTTTTAAGGGCTACAAAGACAGCCTTCATAACTTCATTTAAGACTCATTCCATGTTGGTTTAGTGTTTCCAGTTCCTGAGAGCTAGGTTCTTTGCTTGGGCACTGAACACATTGACTTGCCACCAGAAGTCCCACATTCAAGACCAAGAACTGTGAGTCAAAGTGAATGCTGAGTGTTCCTTTTTCTGCAAGACAGTGGGTGCCTCAGTTGAAGAGACAGGTAAGAAGTGCAGTAAAGGAAAGCAAAGCAACCAGTGTTTCACGATGACCATCCCACTCCATGGAACGTGTGCTCCGTGAAGCAGGCATGGGGTCCGCTCTCATTCGCTCTTTTGTCACCGGTGTCTAGTACTTGGGAGTGCTCCATAAACAGTGGTTCAAGGAACCAAGTCAGAGAAACGCCTCTCCATCTGATGAAAGTGCATGTTCCTGTGGGGACCGTGGCAGTCATGAGTAGCAGGGGCACATGCTTTGTATTTAGGCCTTTGCATTTCCTTTAGCCTTTAAAAGAGCATTCTCCAGCTAGAACATTTATCAGGACAGATCCTGTTTTGAGAAAAATTGAAATATTGGAACTTCACATCAAAACCACAGGAAGGCTACTGCGCCCTCTCTAGGACAGTGTCACATGGAGGAAGCTTGCTTTCCTGACCCTCAGCAGGGGTCCCCACCCTGGAGTTCACCTGCAGGTGCTCTTTAGAATGCAGGTTCCTAGGCCTGCCAAACCAGATTCCCTGGGAAGGAGCCAGAAATCTGCATTTCAAAAAATAATTTCAATTTTTATTTTAGATTCAGAGCTCACACGTTCAGGTTTGTTACATAGATCATTGCATGACGCTGAGACTGAGGATGGGAATGACCCTGTGACCCAGATGGTGAGCACAGCACCCAACAGTTAGTTTTTCAACCCTGTTCCCCTCCTTCCCTCTCTTCCTTTGGAGTTTGCAGTCTCTCTTGTTGCCATTTTTAGGTCCGTGAACACCCAACGTTTAGCTCCCACTTATAAGTGAGAGCATGTGGTATTTGGTTTTCTGTTCCTACATTTCATTCCCTTAGGAAAATGGCCTCCAGCTACATTCATGTTGCTGCAAAAAACATGATTTTGTTCCTTGTATTGCTGTGTAGTATTCCATGGTGTGTATTTTTATTTGCTGTTTTTTATTGCTGTGTAGTATACCACGGTGTGTACCAATTTTCTTCATCCAGTCCACCAAGGATAGGCACCTAGGTGAGTCCCTGCCTTTGTTATATGGTGAATAGTGCTGTGATGAACATATAAGTGTGTGTCTTTTTGGTAGAATTATTTATTTTCTTTTGAGTATATACCCAGTCATGGGATTGCTGGGTCCAATAACTCTGTCTTATGTTCTTTTTTAAATTTTTTTAATTTTTAATTTTTGTGGGTACATAGTAGATACATATGTACATATTTATGGGGTACATGAGATATTTTGGTATTGGCACACAACGCGGAATAATCACAGCATGAAAAATGGGGTATCCATCCCCTCAAGCATTTATCCTTTGTGTTACAAACAATCCCATTATACTCTCTTATCTTTTTGAAAAATTGGAAATACATTGGAAAACATGGTTTTTGTTTTGTTTTATTTTTATTTAACTTTTAAGTTCAGTGGTACATGAGCAGGTTTGTTACATAGGTAAACTTGTGTCATGGGGTTTGTTGTACAGATGATTTCATCACCCAGGTATTAAGCCTAGTACCCATGTCCAGTTCTTTGAGTAATCTCCAAGCTGCTTTCCTCAGTGGCTGAACTAATTTATCCTTCCACCAACAGTGTATAAGCCTTCCCTTTCTCCCCAGGCTCACCAGCATCTGTCATTTTAGCCATTCTGACTGGTGTGAGATAGTATCTCATTGTGCTTTTGATTCACAGAGAATCTGCATGTCGGAAAGTTTCTCAGATGAATTGAGTGAATACTAACACTTGTGAGCTAGCATTGACTTCTTCAAGCAGCATGCCTGTCACCGGCGACAGCTTCCTCGGGAGGATGTGGTGCCCACAGGACACAGCCACCTCTCCCAGGACCACCTGTTGACCTCTTTCCGTGGTGAAACCATCCCAGCTACCAACAGGTGCACTGGCAGCAAAACCAAAGTAAACCAGGAAAAGAAGTAGGCAAGACCATATATGTGACTGATAACGAAGTTCCTTGCCAAAAAAAAAAAAGGCCTGTTATTTACGTCTGCATGATCCCATGGTCAGTGAGTGAGCAGGTTTACAAGTTCTTGAAATAAATGTAAGCAGCACTACAGCATAACTATCTTTTCAAAACTGCATGTCATAACCGGAAGGCTGGGCTCCACTGGGGACATTCCCAAGGCACCATCTCCGCACCCCTGGGAGCAACCCCCAGGGGGCCTCAGATAATCTACTCGCCAACCTTTGCAATCAGCTCTTTATTCTTTCCTGTGTTCCCTCACCACATTCCTTCAGCTAACTGTGGCATGTGTCCTTACCCTTGCCAATTAGCCATGATAAAGAAAAACGTTTCGCCTCCTACAAGAAGCCTTCATAGGCTTCATAGGCTTCAAGCCTCCTACAAGAGAGCCTGTTCCTCCCACCTCCTCACCCCAGCATCCCCAGTGAACATTCACAGATCCCTAAGTTACTGAAGCCACACAGGAAGAATAGAAAAACAATTAAAGGCCAGGCACAGTGGCTCACACCTGTAATCCCAGCACTCTGGGAGGCTGAGGCAGGCAGATCACGAGGTCAGGATTTCAAGACTAGCCTGACCAACATGGTGAAACCCCATCTCTACTAAAAATACAAAAAAAAAAAAAAAATTAGCCGGGCGTAGTGGCATGCACCTGTAGTCCCAGCTGCTCAGGAGGCTGAGGCAGGAGAATTGCTTGAACATGGGAGGCAGACGTTGCAGTGAGCCAAGATCATGCCATTGTACTCCAGCCTGGGCAACAGAGTGATACTCCATCTAAAAGAAAAAAAAAAAAGCAAAACAATTAAAGGAGAATCTACCCAGGCTCTGTTTTTGGATTTGCCCAGGTGACCTCAGAGGGCCAGCTGATCTGGGTGGGCATAGGGGGTGATTGTATAAGTTCAGGGCTCCTGCCTCTCTCCCGTCCCCATTGTGCCACTCTGCAGGGATTTATTGGCATTTTGGCAAATCTCATCTTGGTTCATTGCTGCCTCGTCTTCCCTAAAGATTTTCCAGGACTTCTTGGAATGTGGGGTTGTTTTCAGAAGAAATCTAAGAGCACCTCCCCATCTCCCAGACACATACACTCAGCTGCCAATGGTCTCTGCCATGACAGGTTAGAGGAACCAGGCATGCTGAGTGACCTGGGCATGTCTCCAAGTTTTCAGGAAAACCATACAACTTGACAGAGAGGCATCTGAGCCACTCTTTCACGAACAAGTAAGGATGACCAGGTAGAGAAGGATGTTCCCAGACACCCCCAGGGTCCCCAGCCCTTCACAGGAGAGATGGGACCATACACCAGCCCTCCCTTAAGAAAAGTCCACCTGCCATTGCAGTTTGGATTATACCACAGTATAAATTCTAAAGCCACAACTTCTGTGTGAGAAAGTGAACCAGGGGACCCAAGGCACAAAGGGCAGGAGGAGGGCACCCAGAGTGGCCCCGCAGCCCCCAGCTGCCTTGTGGCTCCGGATCCCCTGAGTGCAGCAGCCCAGGGATAGGCTTCAGCGCACTTTCATCCCGTGACTCCCACGCTTTCCCACAGGTGTGTTCTGGACCGTGATCAGAGGCATCCTCTGTTTCCCCAGCTGTCAGCAAGAACACAGAGTGTGATTCTTGTCTGGACCAAAGTATGCACAGAGGTGATTACCATGGCTTCTGAGATTTGCCTACAGCTTGAGCCTGCCCTGCCTAAAAGGACACAGGTTATGGGAGTAACCCTGTGTACCTGCCAAGCCCAGCCCCAGTCACATGTGTAAGCAACCCTGGGACAGAGCCAAATTCATCTCTCCTTTCGGTGCATGCCAGCCACAGTGAACCCCTCAGCCCACTGGTGTCTTCTGTAGCCCCTCTCTGCGCCCCGTTCTTCCAGCAGCTCCCTGTTTGGTAACCAGGTATGCCCAGCCAACTTCCCCAGTGCCCCCTCACTAATGAGCCCCTTGAAGGCTGTCGTGGCTGGAATGTTAAAGAGTCACCTCCCTTTGGAATTATTTTTTTCACTAGCATCATTATAAAAAACAGATCCATGTTCAAGAAATCCCCCAACCATGAGGAAATGAAGGAATCGGGGTTCAATGGCCAGCAATTGCCCATCCCCCCAATCTTTGAACACAGTTAAAAATCAAGTGAAACGCTCAAAAAAAGGAGGAGTATAAACTCATTTTCCCATCTGGTTCAAGAAGCCATCACAATCTCTGCACATCAGTGGAGAAAATAGCAGTTTATCGTCTCGCCTTAGTAAGTGCCGTAGCAGAGTGGATATGATTTTCTCTTGCTTGTTCGAATGTGGAGGTCAGTACCTGGGGGTCACATTTCTATGGCAACTCCACGAGACCCGGAGATGGTGCTACAGTCGGCTGCTCCCTGAGCTCATTGGAATGTGGCTGCATTTTCTAAATTCCTCTGTCCACTTACCTACCTTTCCTTTGCTTCCTTCTCCACAAAATTATATTTCTGAAAAAAAAAAAGTTGAGTTAACTGAGGATTCTGGTTAGCTGTTCTGCAGTTAATGCAGGTGCAATTGTACAATACACGTGAACGTTGGTCTAGAGCAGTACCGCCCAGTGGAACGGCCTGTGCGGAAGTTGGTGATGCTCCCTAACTGTGCTATGCAAACGGTAGCCACTCACCACAGTGGTCATGGAGGAATTGGATTTTAAACTTTATTTAACATTTTATTTTATTTATTTTTGAGACGGAGTCTTGCTCTGTCCCCCAGGCAGGAGTGCAGTGGCACCATCTTGGCTCACTGAAACCTTCACCTCTTGGGTTTGAGAGGTTCTCATCCCTCAGCCTCCTGAGTAGCTGGGACTACAGGCTACCCCCACCCCAATTTGTATGTTTGTTTGTTTGTTTGAAGATGCAGTCTCGCTCTGTCGCCCAGGCTGGAGTCCGTTGGCCTGATCTCAGCTCACTTCAACCTCCACCTCCCAGGTTCAAGCAATTCTCCTGCCTCAGCCTCCCGAGTAGCTGGGATTACAGGCACCTGCCACCACGCCCAGCTAATTTTTTGTATTTTTAGTAGAGACGGGTTTCACCAAGTTGGCCAGGCTGGTCTCAAACTCCTGACCTCATGAGTTGCCCACTTCGGCCTCCCAAAGTGCTGGGATTACAGGCGTGAGCCACCGTGCCTGGCCAATTTTTTGTATTTTTAATAGAGACAGGGTTTTCCACGTTTCCCAGGCTGGTCTCAAAATCCTGAGCTCAGACAATCCACCCGCCTTGGCCTCCCAAAGTGCTAGGATTACAGGCGTGAGCCACTGCACCTGGCAACTTTAATTATTTTACATCTAAATAGTCACTTGTGCTTTGGAGCCAGCTTCCTGGATGAGGTGGGAAGGCCATTGGTAGGCAGGCAGCTCAGGGAGCCCTGGGCAAGAGGCTGTCTGGATTCAAACACAACAGCCCTGGCCAGGCGCCGTGGCTCATGCTGGAATCCCAGCACTTTGGGAGGCTGAGGCAGGAGGATCACATGAGGTCGGGAGTTTGAGACCAGCCTGGCCAACATGGAGAAACCCCATCTCTACTAAAATTACAAAAGAAATGAGCCAGGCGTGGTGGCAGTTGCCCATAATCCCAGCTATTCGGGAGGCTGAGGCAAGAGAACTGCTTAAACCTGGGAGTTGGAGGTTGCAGTGAGCCGAGATCATGCCACTGTACTCTAGCCTGGGAGACAGAGTGGGACTCTGTCTCAAAAAAAAAAAAAAAAAAAAATACAACAGCCCTGTGCTGTCCACATGTGGTTGTGGGAATTCACTGAGATGACTTAGAGGGAGCCTCAGGCGCAGTGTAGATCCTCTGGAAAGCAGGGTTGCGTTGTTCTGATGGAACCCCAGGTTTGGGGCTAGATTAGGCCAGCTTTAGCTTCTCCCTCCCCCTGGTTTCCACACTCCTTCAGGCTCTTCCTAACTCAGGCATTGCAGCAGGCTGGCTTGTGTCCTCAAAAAGCATATGTTTAAGTCCTAACCCCTAGTACCTGTGAATATGACCTTGTTTTGAAATAGGGTTCTTGCAGCTGTGATGAGTTTAAAGCTCTCAAAATGAGATCATCCTGGATTGAGATGGGCCCTCCATTCGATGACTGCGGTGCTTACAAGAAGAGAGGACACACAGGGAGATACCGAGCACGTCAGGTGACGTCAGGGACGAGACTGGAATGATGCGCCTACAGGCCTGCGGACACCAAGGCACGCTTGGAGCCACCAGAGTGAGGGGGAGCCACGAACAAATTCTCCCTAGAAACTTCGGAGGGAACGTGGCCCTGCTGGTTCATTGGTTTCACACTCTGGACTCCAGGACTGTTCAAGAATCCCTCCCCGCTGTCTAAGCCTCCTAGCTTGTGCTATGAATAATTTGTCATGGCAGCCCTAGGAAGCTAAGATAGGTGCTACGAGTTCACTGCACTGAAAACCAGATTTCCTTATTTGGTTTCTTGCTTCTTTGGGAAAATATTTAGAATGGAATGGACCCATTGTATGAGGATAGGTCTGTGTAAAAAGAACCTCAGCATTCCATTGAGTTTGACTCTTTGAAAGGGGTTAAATTTCTTTGTTTTCAACTTTTATTTTAAGTTCAAGGGTCCACGTGCAGGTTTGTTACACAGGTAAACTTGTGTCATGGGGGTTTGGTGTACAGATGATTTCATCACTCAGGTATTAAGCCTAAAACCCATTAGTTGTTCCTCCCACCTGCCAAAAGGCCCCAGTATGTGTTGTTCCCCTCTATGTGTCCATGCGTTCTCATTATTTAGCTCCTATTCTTAAGTGAGAACATGTGCTATTTGGTTTTCTGTTTCTGTGCTAGTGTGTGAAGGATAATGGCCTCCAGCTCCATCCATGTCCCTCCAAAAGACATGATCCCGTTCTTTTTTATGGCTGCATAGTATTCCACAGTGTGTATGTACCACATTTTCTTTATCCAATCTACCATTGACGGGAATTTAGGTTTAGTTTGTCTTTGCTTTGGTGAATGGTGCTTCAATGAACATTCACTTGCATGTGTCTTTATAATAGAATGATTTCTATTCCTTTGGGTATATACCCAGTAATGGGATTGCTCGGTTGAATGATATTTCTGTCTTTAGGTCTTTGAGGAATCTCCACACTATCTTCCACAATAGCTGAACTAATTTATACTCCCACCAACAGTGTGAAAGTGTTTGAAAGGGGTTACATTCCTTAGCCTCATCATAAGGGCCTGGTTCAATGAGCAGAGTTGTGGGAAGGTAAAACAGGACCTAGCAATGGCCGGAGCTAGAGGGCCACCCGAGCTGCCGGGACCAAGCTGGACTCTGCATACGAGTGTGTCCGGGGCTGGGCAGAGCCAGGAATGTCTGCAGCTGCCAACACTGTAGTGCAGAACACAGGGTCTTAACCTGGGTGAGGAGTCAGGAGGTCTGTGAACTTGGATGGGAAAGAATTTCCATTTTTATTCTCCCTGACCTCTAACTACACATTGGCCTGTTCTCCCATTAGGAGCACAGGCAACAGAGCACCCCATGGTGGGCACACCTTTTCACACTGCACTGTAGCTCTTGCAGGCATCGTCAATAATTTTCATGCTTGTCTCTGTTCTGTAATTACAGTAGTTATGGACTGGATAACTTAAGCTATTCATAAAGAAGCACACGCACTATCATATCACAGTTGGAGGGGGAGTTGTTACGCTTTGTTAGCTGTATTTCAACATACTGGCTTCCTTGTAAAGCCCATGTACTTTATTTCATGCATTTGAAGTCTGAAGTTTGAGAAAAGGTCCATAGGCTTCCCCAGGCTGCCACAGGAGTTCGTGACACAGAGCAGCAGGGTAAGAGCCCCTGGCACAGACACTAGAAACCTATACCAGTGCCATTGTGTCACTTTTAAGACAAGCTCTGTGCAGCTGGAATGTTTTAAAGATGCACCGTCACTTGAGGAAGACAGGTGATCTTCCTGTGGCACAAATAAAGGCAAAGAGATTTCTCTCCTTCCCTGTAGAGCAGCACAATTGATAAATGGCCAATAATCTCCACCAAATTGGCAGCAGTCGGCCGCCCAAAGGCAACAGGCATATTCGTCTTTGTGAATTGTTTTACTCCGACGCTGTCTCATTTCCAGGAATCAGACAGTTAAAATGATATATTTTTGTGGTTTGGCATTTGAAGCTTTGCTCTGACTTCGCTGTAACTGCCAACATCTGCAAATTATTATGTGCTTAAAAAAAAATCAACCGCCACCACAGGCTGCCCCCACTGTCCCTAGCTGGACCAGGCCTCCTGCCAGGCCACAGGGCAGAGTTCTTGGACCAGGAGGCAGCTGGGTCAAAACCCAGGTTGCCTAAGAAGCCCCCAAAGACAGTTATGGATAGAGCCAGGAGCCTGATACACACACAGCAGTCTCAGTTTCCAGGTACCGGTTCTCACATCGTCTGTGCATGTGTTTGAGGAAAGACAAAAAAAAGTGATGGTTGCCAAAAATAAAAATGTTTCCTTGTCAAAGTTTATCTGTGTCAATGTCAAGAGACTTCTGGTTCTTAGACTCATTTTGGCTCAAGGCCACCAGAAGTCAACCCTGGTTTCTAAATGCAGAAGCAGAGGTACTGGCCGATCATGGAAGACGCATGGAATTGTTTGAGGGGCCCAAGCCTGGTGCTCAGAAACTTGGCAGGCTCCAGCACCTCGCTCAGGGATTCATCCCCTGCTTGTCTAAGCCGGCTGGCTCTCGTGACTGACTCAGAACAACGGAGCAGATGTTTGCGTGGGAGGCAAGCCTCACCCAACATCTGTCCTGCGGCGGGAAGGCCTGGGTGTTCACAGATAGACCTGGAGTTCCCTGGTGGGCGGCACAATTAGCTGGTGATGTGTCACATGTAATCTAATTACAGGGGGAAATTGGCTCAAACACCAGTTGATAAGGAGTGCAACTGTTTCAGGTGACTCTGTAATTTTTCCTCCATTAATTTTCTCCATAATGCATGTGATTGTCATGAGGGTTAATTAAAAAGAACGTGAGTGTCCTCATGTGACATGTAGCTGGACCAGAAAGTGTTGAGTGCCTGCTCATGTGTGCAAGAGGAGGAGGGAGGAGCACGTCACTGAACTTCACATGAAATTGAATACTCAGGACTAGAGACAGCAGAGGGTTTTGGTGAAATCAGACACACATTGCAAAGCAGCACGCTGTGATAATCCAATTCGGATATACTCAGATGAACTGTATAAACAATGAGAATGGAAGGCAAAAAGGTGATTCCAGGGAGGCTTCCTGGAGGAGGTGAGCTCTTAAAAGAGGTGATGTGCACAGGTAGAGGAAATACATAGAAAAAAAAAAAAAGAGCACTAGAGCCAAGGACAGGGAAGATCACAGTCATAGGGACAAGGGTCAAAAACCATGTGGTTAGAACCTGAAGACAAAGGATCAACAACCAGACTCTTTTTTTTTTTTTTTTTTTTTGGAGACAGAGTCTCCCTTCATCACCCAGGCTGGAGTGCAGTGGTGCGATCTCGGCTCACTGCAATCTCTGCCTCCTGGGTGCAAGCAATTCTTCTGCCTCAGCCTCCCAAGTAGCTGGGATTATAGGCATGCACCATCACACCTGGCTAATTTTTTGTATTTTTAGTAGAGACAAGATGCCACCATATTGGCCAAGCTGGCCTTGAACTCCTGACCTTGTGATCTGCCTGCCTCGGCCTCCTAAAGTGCTGGGATTACAGGTTTGAGCCAGTGCATCTGGCCGGAATCAGACTCAAGGAAAAAGTTTCCTTCAAAGATAACAGCTGATGGGGGCAAGGCGGTATCGAAGGATAGAGGATGTCCAGCCCCAAGCTATAAGCAAAAGTCCAACACCTGATACCTCTTGTCTGCAACCCATCTCAAAGCCACCAAACCATGTGTAGATATCACCCAGCGTGGCCAAGACACCAAGTGAGCAGAGCCTGGTGACATCTAGGATTTGTACTTAGCAGGTGATGAATAAACCCGAGCTGTCTGACTTAGGAACTTTGACCTCAAGCTCATCACTCTATTATTTGTGGATTAAAAATGATAGCGTTAGTTCTTGATTGTTCATGAAGTGGATGGCACGTCATTCTAGGGAATGCATAACATACCTGTTTAAAAAATGTTTGTGTATGCATCTTAGATCACATTAAAATTACTTTGCATTTTGGACCATATAGCAACTGATGCGGTTGGGAGTAGGACGTGGACACTCCAGCCCTTCCTGTGCTGAAAGCGTGGATGTGCAAGCCACATGTTTTAAACGGGTGGAGGCACACTCTTCCCTAAATACTAGACTGGCATCAGCAGCTGGAGTCCCCGATCTAGTGGCCTTGCTGACAGTATCTCAAGCAATTGTTTTAACTTGAGACTTCATAATGACAATCCAAAGCTCATTTGATTATGATCATCACTGGGGAAGGCATTATTCAGAGTGTAGCAAATAGATAATACAGCTTTATCTACACCGCGTCATTCTGAGTGCAGCAAGGAAATCCCATGCCTTGATCTACACACACACAAACACACACATGTGAAGTCAGGAATATCTGACAATGCAGTTCTGGTGTCCCCAAGCCTGTGACGGGTGTGTGAGCTAGCCCCGTCCCGAGTCTGGCCCAGTCCTCTCCTTATGTTTGAGTTCTGGGTTCGCTCATTCCCTGGGCTTTCCCTGTGAGCTCTGCCTCTGTGGATCCCACTCCAGAGAGAGCTGGCATCGCCTCCTTCTTCAGGATCTGAAGCCTCTTTCAATTCAGGACTTGAAATCAATTGCAGAGAACTCTCAGAATGCCAGTGACTGCTTTAGTCCCTGGGGCTGCCGTAACAAAGCACAAGTGGGAGGCTAAAACAACGAGAATTTATTATCTCACCATTCCAGAAACCAGAATTCTGAAAGCGAGGTACTGGCAGGGTCGGTTCTCTCGAAGGACTGGGAGGAAGAATCTGTTCCTTGCCTTGCCTTGCCTTTCCATTCTGCTGCTTCCAGCCATCGCTGCCTGTCACATGGCCTTCTCCCTCTAGAGTGTGTCTGTGTCTGTCCTCCTTTTCTTGTGACGTCACCAGTCATATCAGAGTAAGGGTCCACCAGACGCCAGTGTGACTTCATCTCCAATAACTGGATCAGCAGTGACCCTATTCCCAAAGCAAGCCACATGCTGAAGCACCAGGGGTTAAGATTTCAGTGTATCTCTTGTGGGGACACAATTGAACCCACAGCAGTCAGATACATAGTCCTCATTAACCATGCATGTAGGCCTGCTTTCGGCTGTGTCTCACAGATGCGCTTTTCTGTCCGAGGTTGAAAGTTAAGGCAGCTCCCTGCCTGCCAAGAAACCCCACGCACGGGTCCCCGCCACCGCTGGTGGTTACTAGAAGTCTTTCATACTCTTCAGTCCTGCGGCAATAATTCCGTGTTTCCATGCACCCATATATAGACCCTGGCGCTTTTGGCAGGAGGAGAACGATTTCTAAGTTGAGTCTGTTTAAAAGCGTCTCCCCAGTGAAGGGTCACCAGATTTAGCAAATAAAAATACAGGACACCTAGTTAAATTTGACTTTCAGGTAAACAATGAATAATTCAGGATAAGCATGTCCCATGCAATATTTGGAACACACTTACGCTATAAAAATTGTGAAATTTCATGTCGCCGGGTGTCCTGTACTTTATCTGGGCAAGGCTACACTGCCAGCACCAGGAAGTCCTTGAAGTGAGTCTCCTGATCCTTCTACACCATCTCCCCCTCCAGTCATGGCTCCATCTGCCCGAGAGGCTGAGGGCTCTCTGTGTAACCCCCATGGGGACGGGGGCATTACAAGATACAAGGATGTGAAAGAAAAAAAAAAACACAAGATCTATACATTTGGAAAGGGGATCTTTATTTCTTCTAAAGGATTACGGCCTCCAGTTCTCGGTCAGAACTGGGAGACGCAGCCTCTGGCAGAAACAGCTGGCAGGCACCTGGAAGGAGGAAGTGTTGGGGCAGGAGCCTCATGCTGAGCTGAGCTCCCAAGCATACATATTCAGCAGGTTCCAGGAGGAGCTATGATGATTCACAAAGCGAGCCTTGACTCTGCCTGCTGAACATGCACGTTACATGCGTCCCATGGTCACTCTGGGGTGGAGACTTCACATTTAAATGCACTACAATGAGTCCCTACATGTCGAAAGGTGAGGCGCGTGGGTGGAATTGCAGGTTTGGAAATCAAGTCTGAGGCTCTATAACTCAGCCTGGCTCCGTGCACACAAGCCCTCAACTTTCATCTGAGCTGGACTAAAGCGGGAAGGGGGCTGGCCCCTGGTCAACACACGCAGAACCCAGCGGCTAGTGTCCACCCTGCTCAGCCGCCATGGGCTCTGCAAAGAATTCCAGCTCCCTCTGTTCCCCACGCCTCACGTGGAAACATCTTTCCCAGTTTGAGAGAGGTGTGCGCATGTATGCATGCACGTGCGTGTGCAGACGTGTGTGCGTGCTTAAGGAAAAGCAGCTTGTTCAGAGCTAGTCAAAGGTTCTGGGCGTGAAGCGCAGCTTTGAACCCTTGCACAGCAGCTTTGAGGGGAGGCGTGTGTTGGTCGGAGCATGAAACCAGACGCCTGGAACGCCGCCCAGCCAAACCCACCCGCGACTCATGCAGGAGCTCGCACAGAGCACGACCCACTTCTCCGGGTCTGTTTTTTCTTTATCTACAAAGAAGTAGAAGGAGAAGGGAAAGGAATAGGAGTCCTAAAAGGCATCTGACTGCCCACGAGGGTCGCTGGAATTGACTCAAGTCAGTGAAATGCTTTGAAGATTAACGGGCCCATATAAATGTTAATTTGTTATGAGGTTTCTGCTAGGACGTTAAACAGAGCAGCGAAGACTTGCATATAAAACGCAGCATGGAGTCCTTGGGTATAATTAGTGCCTGTGAAGGCCTCTGTACGGGACCCAGTCGAGGTTCTTGTGGGAGAATAGTCAGGAGCCATTCATTCCAGCCCTGTTTCTTTTAGACGCGGAAGTGGGGCTGTGGGCAAATCGATTCCTCAGAACAGTCACTGCCTGGGAAGCAAAACCATGGAATGAAATGCTAGGGACAGTCCCCTAACGTGGGAGTGGGGTAATCAAAGGGATCCACCTTTGAAAAGCTCTGAGTCCCTTGAGGGGAAGAGGCAACACAGTGCTGCTCGTCCACCACCACCTGCACTGCGCTTGCTCTGATGAGGACAAGACCCAGATGACAGGTCCCCGTACCTCCCTCGAAGGGACCTCAGACCCCAAACGGGTACGTCCCCACCTTCCCACAGACTCGGGGTGCTTCTTGTGGGAAAGCACACCCCACACTTACAGTGACAGCAGTCAAGCTGACCTCAAAAATCCTCTAGGAAAATAAAAATTAAACCAATTCACAGGACGTTACCCAAAGTCCTAGTTTCACAAACTGGAAACAGCACGACCAGTTGCGGTCCAGAGGTCTTGGTGACCTGGTAGTGACAAGATCTTCTCAGGCTGCCTCTGTGCCGCCCTTCTGTGCTGGGATGTACCTGTTCGGGGGGAGCCGGGCTTAGGAAACCCAGTGGGTGACCGGGGGGAAATCAAGAACCAGCAAAGAAAAGCAACTCACAGGCATACTCACATTTGAAAATGCTTCAGGTGCAATTTACATGTTCTGTAGAGGTTGGTGAAAGTTACACAAATTATGCAAATGTCATGTGGCTCACCTACTGTCATGGACAATATTGTGTCCCCCACAAAATTAATTTGTGGAAGCCTAACTCCCAGGACCTCAAATACAGTGACTGTATTTGGAAGCAGAGCCATTAAAGGGTGATGAAGTTCATATGAGGCCGTTTGGTGGGCCCTAATCCAATCTGACTGGTGTCCTTATAGAAAGACACAGAGACCCCGGGATGCATAGAGGAGAGGCCTCTGCAAGCTGAAGAGGAGACTCAGGAGAAAGCAAACCCACAGGCACCTTGACCTTGAACTTGTGGCGCTGAGTTTCCAGAACTGTGAAAAATAAACTCTTGCTGTTTAAACCTCCAGTCTGTGGTCCTTTGCCATGATAGTCCCAGCAAACCGAAACAAAGACCATCAGAGAGCCAGAGGCCACGGGGCTCCCACCGGCCTGGGTGCCTGAGGCAGCACGCCCCATCCCTGGGGTCCTGGGTGCACCAACCCTACCCCTGGCTCCTGGACACCAGCTCACAACCACAGCTTCACTCATCCAGAGGCCAAGTGCTTGGAATGAGTGAACTGCTCACTGGAATGAGCAGTTCAGGGCTTTGGGATCCCCTCCTCCAGGCAGCCTTCTCTGACTGCAGCCACTCTCCTCAAGCCAGGTACCCTGTACTACTCCAGTCTCTCAAGGAACCCTGGAGTCCCACGTATTGGAGCACTTTCCACACTGTGTGCTTACTTCCCAGCTCCCCAAGCCCAGCCCCCAGAGAGCCTTGCTCCAGAGCACGTTTCTGCCTTTCCTCATCCCTGTGTTTCTCTTCGTCACTCAGCACCTGGCCCTTGATAAGCAGAGTTCTCATACTTCACAGCTGGCCAGTGCCCATGACATCTGGATGCTGGAGGGAGCAGGAGCATGGGCACTGAAGCCTGCTGGGGGGTCAGGATGCTTCTGAGCAGAGGAGGAGAGGTGTTTTGGCAGAGTGAACAGCGTGCGTGCTGGCCCAGACGCGAGCCGCAGCAGCTCCAGTAGCTGAAGAAGGTCAGGAGGG